>JBBPUO010000202.1:22906-42018 GCA_038094755.1 Caloboletus firmus | reverse complement strand
CACGTTCTGAAGAAAGCAATTCGCGCAGGGCATGAACTCTCTTTGTCGTGACCGTCGGTTGATTCGGTGTGGTAGGGCCCATTGGGGCAGCGCACTTTGGAACATCGAGGGTGAGGCTGTCCGTGGAAGAAGGCTGGGATAAGTCCGGATCATAGTCTTCTTCCTCTATCTCGCCGCTGTCGTCGATAGCGAGCTCATCTTCTGTGCCAGGTGGAAGAGGCAAAGCTTTTTCTTGGATAGTCCCTGCCTCTAGAGTGGCAAGGAGGGTGGTGAGAGACACTCCGAAGCTCTCGCGGAGGGAGGGCATTAGAATCAGCTGAGTGTCGTCCTCGTCGACGTCGACGTCGAGAGAAGGTGCCGCGGGGTCAACAGGGATGTCGAAAGTAGTCGCTTTGGGTGTTGTTCCGACGAAGGCTGAAGGAGAAGGCTGGCAGTGAGGACGAGGACGGAGTGGTGAGCGCGGAGGGATGGCTGGCGGAGGAATTCGAGTAGTAGTGGTGGTGGTCGTCCCGTTGGACCCGCTGTGAGGAGACGTACCGCCACTGCTGATAGTGGTGCTATAACCTCCTCCTGCTCCGTTCGACTGGAGATTCTGCAGTGACTGGGGGCGTTTGCAATTTCGCGGTCCACACACAAGGCCCACGCGGCGATTCGACCGAGCCTCATGTTGATCTCCACGGACCCCAGCCGTCTCCGCTCCTCCGTCCGGCCTCTTTGGTTCCTTCTCGTCCGATTCCCTCGTTGCCGATTCGCCAGCAACCAAATCATGGCTCTCTTCGTCCTCCCTGTTCGCCGAACCTTCGTTCGCGTCACCCGAAGGCACGGCCTCTCGGTCCTTTTCATAACACGCCTCATCCACCCCTTCACCACCCACGATCCTCATGGCAGACCCCAAATCTAAATCTCCGCAAGTGCCGATGCCTGGGCTCGTTTCCGCCCTCGCCTGTTCCGTTCGCTCGTCGTCTCCCCGCACACCTAGCATTTCTCTGTCCTATCGGCCGAAAACAGCACTTATCGACGTGACCAAAACGAAAACCTATCAACGAGGCTGGTTCGGGCCGCACAGCAGCCCCTTTGACCACCTTGTTCCAAAGAAGAAATGGAACACTCTTGAAGTCTCGACCGAAGAACGATGGGTCGAACGTTCGCTCGTCTGTGTACGTACGTCCCCGCCCTCTCCGATCAAGAACAGAGAGACACTGCAAATCCGCGCTTATTACCGAAAAGTCACAAGATGTCCTAGGAGACGGTCCACGTTGACGCTTCGCGCCTCGAGGGTTATGCGTTCCGCTCGGATTTCGGATTGGATCTGGGAGTAGGCCAGAATAGAAGGACCCTCCCCAGAATAGTTGAGCTTGCGGGTCAGGTTAGCGTGAAGGCTGAGAGGAATGTAGAGGGAACGTTTACACACGTCCAAGGTCAATCAGTGGTGAGACACGGATTTCTAAATATAGCCCGTTGACGACCTGTGTTCGAGTGTGACGCGCGCTGCCGTAGCACTTAATTCAACGAGTGGGAAATTTGTTGCACGGTTGTGTAGCTTGATGATAACACGGAGCTGAGGTATGACGACGGAGATAAGTCACAGCAGCCCCCACGTCGCGAGGCAGAGGATCACCTTGAAGTTGGAACGTTGGCCAAAACGTACGCTGTGCCCCGTAACGAGATACCTCCAAACTGGAACTGTGCGTTGTTTCTTCCTTGTCTCGGCGTGTCGCAAGGACCCTGTTGTTGCAGCCTTGTATCGAAAACCCGCCTCGATATAGGCAGATTAGTGCAGGGGTGTCCAAGAGACTGCTGGAGGAGGGCTGTTGAAGAGACGAATGAAGAGAGAAGAGTGGAAAGAGAGGAAGCAGCAGCCTCAGTACGTACATAACTCGAATCTGCCCGCGGGTGGGAGACCGCCCAGAAATCCTCCTGACAAGTTTCACGGAACAAATTAATACGACACATGCCGAGATCAAGATTCGGAAACTCGTCATCAATCAACCCACACTCATGTCCAGTTTGTACACTCTCTTTACTTTCTACTTCCTGTTTAATCTAATCAAGGTCTTGTTTCGTCGTCGTCATTGTGCCAGCGAAGCGCACGCGTGATCTCAGCTGCGCTAGTTTGCCAGAGCTGTCGTCCAGGGATAGGCACCTCCTTGTTTGCACTGGCCCACTAGTGGCGCACTGCCAGCTCAGGCGATTCACGAGACCACAAAGTCATGCATTGACAACGGACGATCGTGCTCCGGGCTGTACATTGTAATTTGTGTATATCCACTCTTGGCCCAACGCCCCTGCAACGTAACGCGTCCGAGGACTTGCGGATTCTCTCTTACACGTGTGCAAATGAAACACATCGATGCTCCACTCATCTATATATCAGAGGGCGTTCAACGGGGCTCTTCATGTCGGTGTGCGCTCACCGAAGATACAGGGTAACGACCTCGTAATGAGCTTGGAAAATCCGGGTCTCGAAAAGGGTGGATGTAACGGAAAGCAACACTGCCATCTTGGCTCTGATAAACCATTCGTGGAATGATGCGCAGACGGATATTGGAGTGCTCCATGACAGGTCTTTGCTCGAAATGGGCGACCCGGATCCTAGCGTGCTCTACGAGAGGGTCACCGTGGTGACATTATAGTAACTGCGTCGAGAACGAAGACGAACTTGGTAGTCGGCGCACGACACGCCGAAGAACCAGGGGCTGCAAATTGGAATGGAAACCGAAGTGATTTGAGGGTGGAAGATGTGATGTTTGTTATCTGAGGTCTTGGTCCAGCCAAAGAGGGACCTAGAACAGGGATCTCGAACTTGGCCATAAATGTCACCGCGCTTGCGTCGAATTCGACACTAGTTGCGCTGCTTCGTTGGCAAGGGGTGTGTACTTTGTACTTGGTAATTGAGCATCTCTTCGGGGGCACGAGTCGCAAAACTCTAGGAACCTGGAAATCGCTGCCCGGATGAGCTCCCGCGGAATGGAATGTAAAAAGCAGAGGTCGTACCAGGGTTCGAACCTGGGTTTCGGGAAATCAAATCCTGTCTTCAAAATCCCGAGTGATAACCACTACACTATACGACCGCTGGTGTGTTGGATGATTTGAGAAGACATATCGTAATCCCCCGTTGGTCCGAATCGAAGAGAACGGTCGGGTAACCATTCCTTCATAGCGACGTCCATCACTGCCGCACGCAATTCAAAGAAGATGTCATAGAGGGTCATGGTGAAGTGATCCAGCCAACGTCCCTGACACTCCAAATACTGCGAATCCAGGTCATTCCAAAATGAAAGGCCCATCAAATTGCAACACGCCACGTCGCCGCTCATGTTGCTAGCCTAGTGCCTCATGAGACTGCCTTAGCGCAGAGATGGCATACGCCGCCAATGATATATGCTTGGAAAGCGGGTGGAATAAACGGGTGGTTTGATCATCAGTCTGAAAGTGATCGAACCGACACGCTGACTGCTACGCATAAGGATGGGCTATATTTTGAAACCATTCGTAAGTCGTGTTCCAAGTATGATACGTACTAGCGCTTCGCGGCATGAGTCGGGTTTACCAAGTTGGTTCAAGCGAGTTTGAAGCTCCGACCTCGCTCTCTTCATCGAGACTCCCACCATCATGTTGCTCGAGCCCCTTTGGGCGGCGTTACGGTTCGTTCAATGGGAGGACACAATTCGTTTCCATGTCAGACTTTTTCGTTGCTTCCTCCTCGGCTTCCTTGACGCCCACAGCGAGCTCGTCGTTCTTTCACAAGGCGCAGAATGGATGCTGGCAGTTCTCAGCCAACGCCTCGCCGGCGTGGGTCTCATGCACGACGCTGGTCATCTGCATGAATCTGTTTCCCACCAGGCTTCCCCGCTGGGTCGTTACAATGACGCAACGATACGGTGCCCTCCAAAGAGGAGATACGAAGCAACGTTGTTGCCCTCATTTACAATGCCGACGGATCCAGCAGTGCCCTTTCCTCTTTTTATTTTCTCACATCCTGTCAATATCACACACGGTCTCTACGACGAACCTATGCCTTCCGCTGTTGCTTTTGGTCCATCAGGTTCAACCATGGTATTGGTGTCTGCCTGGCCCATCTGCTTACCCCGTAATTTCTTCTAGGTTCTGGATGGGTTCCGGGAGGCTATGGCAGTCTTCCCACCGGTATGGTTGGCTTTATCCTTTTTTGGCTGGTTACCCTGGCGATTGTCATCTCGCGTTATGCAAGCACAGGATCTGGTCCCGCCCAAGTCATCTGCCGAACCCCAAAGGGGGCTATGGAGTCAACAGCCAACTCAAGCAAACAAGTGATCCGACCTTTGGTTCAGGACCGTCTTCTGATGCACGAGGTTACCCAAGGAGTAGTCGCCACTATACTGGAGGATATCAGCCATCAAGCGTCCATGCCCGGGGCTTGGCTCGATGAACCTCGGGAGCAAAGCGTGCCCGAAATGCTCGAGGATTCCGTCTTCGATACGATGCCGTGGACGCTACCTTACTCCTGTATTCAGACGGGAATGAAGGTGTGGACCCAATTTTCTAGTTTGACTTTGATATTTGAAGCATTGTTCCCCTGGAATCGTGGCTCGAGCGATATTATCAAACGAAAATCTGAAGACGCTTGTTCACCGGTGCGCCGAGGCCTCGATGCTGGTGTCTCGGTGTCCGCTGAGCTCAACGGGAGCAAACAGCAAGGTGGGGCGCTGGACTACTTATCCTTCGAGTCTGGTCTTTCCATCGGAAGTTTCCGCGGGTCGACGATGGCGACGCTTAACCGACGCTGTGGACCCTCAGCGATTTGTGACGTGGCCATCAAGGATCCAGACCCGACCCGGACTACAACACTGGATGTTGTGTACGGAGATACGATTGGATTAACGTTTGCCCTAATGGCATCGAGCAGCGTGGATCATCTCTTTTGCCCAGAATACATATCTTCCGATGTTGACGAAAGTGCAAGCGATAACGGGTGCGACGAAACTGAAAACGAAGGGCTGTTTGGTGTTGGTACACAGCGGGCAGATATTTCAGCATTGGAGAGGAAAGATGAATATCGTGTCCTTGGTCGACGGCAAGATGATGCTTTACCGGACATTGGTTGCCCACTCTCGCTCAGGCGAGCCCGTAGTAGCGGGTATCTGTGGAAGAAATGCGATATGTTCGACAATGACGACGAGGGGACTGGCGATGATTCCTACTGGACAGAGCAAGTCAATGCTAGACTGTCGGGCGTGCGAGATTCTCGTCGGGAGTCATGTAGATATGATTTGTTCGATGTTTCCTCCTGGCCCCGAGAGGGGCGAGAGGACGAGACTGATAATTGGCGCATACGGAGCTCACAGGTCACTCACGTTGCAGCACACGAAAAGACGAGCGACGCGGCAGCGCGGTGTCAGGCGGATGGTGACAGCGCCAAGCTTAGTCGGTACTCATCACCACCTTTGAACGTGGATGACTCACTCCCTCATCACGCGGGAAGGTACGTCTATGTGTGATTCCGATCTTATTCAGAAAGAAACAACTGACGACGTGCACTGATCCGACAAGTGGGAACGGACCACAGGGGATATATGTCGTGCCGCAAAAGCGGGGACGGGGACGATGTTGGCCTCCGGTATCGGATTCGCGACCGTCTGACCGATCTTCTGGCCTCGGTTTTTTCCCATTTCGAAAGCCGCCTTCGTTGTTGACGTCCCAGGGATGGAGACCAGGTTGTCTTTATGTTCCCGATCCGCCAGAGGACGAGGCGAGACAAGCAGACGCGTGGTGGGATAGCCTGAGCTCTGTTGGCAGTTGTGGAAGTGCGTCTGGAGCAGGACACGGGTGGGGTATTGGATTAGTGACTCAAGACGCGGCCGAGCAAGGTCCGCTTTTTTCCCGAGATTCCCCGGACGGTCCTGCTTCGTGGCGTGACAGGCACGAAAATGACCCCGCATCCAGGCGGTTTATCTCCGCGCATCGACGAGCGATGACCGAAGGGTAACGGGTTGTCATGTTCTAGTTTGACCAATGTCTTTTTGGTTGTCAGAGGATGTGTCCTTTTGTATTGATTTGTACCAGGTGGGGAGGGAAATGGGACCGGGTTGTCTGTCTCCGACCAAAGTGATGTTTCTGATGGCCATTGTCAACGCTACAACAGGGCATCAGGACCTGCCCGCTCCCCGGAAATGATGGTACAGCCTAAACTAGTTTACCATTGTCCCAGGTTCAGCACTTTATCCTGATCATGGGACGATGATGATCTGAGAGTGTGTTTGATCAGAGCATTTGCCCAAGGAGAGAGATGGTTTACCGACTTTACAACGGTTCTTGATCTGGGTTTGACGGCTTTGGATCGAGGGTCATCCTGGCCACCTGGCCATCTGCATCCTGAATCTCGACCTCGATCGCTTGCGAGGGATCTAGTGGTGGCTCCTCTTCTACCTGCTCCTTGACCTCGTCGAGGTTCATCACCTGCACGAGCCACCGTGCGCCATCATCCCAGCCTGCTATTTCTGCTTCGCCAAGGGGCGATCTTCCCGCAGCATTTTTTATATCGATCATGTCGACACCAGGGCCTGCAGGGAACTGAACGAGGGCCTGCACGACTTCTAGATGCTGATTGACGACAGCCCAATGCAGGGGTGTCGAGCCGGCGTGATTTTGCTGGGTCAAGACGCGCGGCGAGAGCAAGGGAAGGAAGTAGGTGAGGACGTCTACGGGACATCTTGCCAACGTTGATGTCTATTCCTGGCAAGGGAGCGGATGCTCACCCATGTGGCCGTTTCCGGCGGCCATGTGGAGGACGGTGTTGCCGTTGTCGTCTTGGATGGCGTTGAGGGCGTCGGGGGAGAATTTGGCGACGAAAAGATGGATGTCTGGGAGGTCGCCATAGCGGCAGCTGAGGAGGAGGTCTTGTTGGTCGTCTAGAGAGGGTTGGTCTGACATGGTTGCGAATGGGGACTCAGGGTAGATAGCCCCGCCATCATCACGTCTTTTGATCAGTGATGGGCTGATGTATAATCACGTGACTCGGACTACTGGCCCCGCCGATCTTGCCCGTTTGGCAGCCGATACTCGCACTACTGGCCAACTTGTATATATTAGCCATGGCACCCTTCCTACTCCACCTACCTTATTAGTCCCCCTCTCTCCCGCATCTTTCTCGATGGCTCACATATCGCCCGCCGTCCATCTCATCTGGGCATTGTTATCGGTCCTGGTACTTGTTTCTCCTCTCAAAACTCGTGTCAGTCCATTCGCTGATGGCATTTAGCTGGGGAGTTTTCTCCTCTTCCATCTCTGGTCCTTTGATCGCTTCAAGTGTCTCAAGTAAGTCTGTGTCCAGAGCTGTTGACGCTCTGGCCTGAATCTGTGCCCGAGGTGGGATCATGGTCCACATTCTGGGGCGTTCAAGCGTGTTATGAAGGTGCGCGTCTTGGCGAAACTCTGGCAACGCTGTCATGTTTGACAATGGTCTAGTATTCTTACCTCTTGAGTGTCCCTCTGCTCGTTATATATGCCGTGGGGTTCGCTATCATAAAATACACCTACGGATACACAACCATACCCGGCAGTGGGAGTAAGGATACGACGCATTCTTCTCTCTCGTTTCTGACACACCCGATAGTTTTACCCACACCCTATGAATTGTGGAGTCCAACTGCACAAAACGCGATATTCCCATTATACCTCTCATTTTCCATCGCTTGGGGACTCGAAATGTGAGTGTCTTGTCGATGTTTGTCGTCCTGGGATGTTGATTCAACTTCGACCCAGGGTGACACACTTGGAGGGTATGTCCGAGCTTGATGATTGCCGCTGGCTTATCGATCGATGACTGCTCCACAGAACTGTGCTTCTGGCTCTTCCTCATGAATTCTTGCTCCGCACATCAAGACTGGTTTCGGAGTCCATATTTTAAGATATGGACCATCGGATCTTGTATTGCCGTGCTTGCTATACCCTCAGTTACTATTTTTACGCGCAAGGACATGTACAAGGTTGGTGAATGAGCGTCGGTCTGGGGAGACGACTGATACATGATCGCAGTGTGAATCATACACGTTTTTGGCTGGAGGGCTCGGGAGCTTCTCGTTGACGATAGGGTTCCTGCCCGTCTTGTGGACGTTTCCCTCCTTCCTTGAAAATCTCGTATGCTTTTCGTCGTCTGGGTCGAGTTGTTACCACTTGATGACATTCCCGTGCAGAAACAGCACGAAGTCGAAACCGCCACGTTGATCCGGCTCACTACGTTTCATGAACTGAATGTCCGTTGCTTCATCATCTTATCTCTTCCGAGTTCTGACCGCATATAGTGCATTCGTGTCGTGTTCCGCTTCCTGTTCACCATCCCGCTCGTCATTCTCGGAATTGACGGCGTTCGGCCCCATCAATATATCAATGATAAGATGTGCGTATGCTTAATTTCGTTGTGCGGAATTAATTTTCAACCTCGATTAGGCTCCCGACGGGTGAGGTGGATTATTTTCTGCGCGGAATTGTAATCGCTCAGCACGTCTAATTTTAGATTTACTGGGCATCATCGCGGGTATCGGCTGCATTGTCTCTTCTGGGCTTACTCTCGTAGTGCGTGTGTTTCAGTTCTGTATCACCGAAACGCGGGAACATTGGTCATCTATTTATGTACAGATATTCTTTCCACGCTCTATTGAAAGTGAGATGACGTTCAAAGAGCAGCAACGTATACATCGAAGGCGACGTGGGCAGCGGAATCAGTCGCGGTTGGACAGGGCGCATATGATACAGAGTAGTGAATCCCAGTCCTACGTCACCATCGCCCATTCCAAGATAGATTTGGACCGGTTCGACGGCCCGACGCTCGGAGCGCAATCGAATGCCAGTTTGAGTTTGGCCTCCGGATTACCAACGTACGAGGCGACGACGCTGCAGGGACATGATCATTTGCCGTCGTTGAAGGCGACGTTGGTGGGCGGGGACCGTTTAGGGAGCTCGATTTCGTTGCAGCCGAATCGCCGGAATCAGATTGGGGATGTGGAGCTGGGTGGGGTGATGTCCGTTGGTGAGGTCGAGCTGGTCCGGGCGCGGTCGACGAGAGACAGGAGAGTGAGTAGCCTGGTGCATCATTGGCGGTCGCCTATCGGTGCGTGTGTTGCGTTGTTGAAATGGGTGGCGATCATCGGTGCTGACGTGTGGGGTCTTTCGTCTCTCTCTCTCTCCCTCTTGGCGTGTAGAGATTGGGCGGCCAACTGTGTCGCAGTGGCAACGGCGGATGCGACATTGACAAAATTGAACTTGTCATCACGGCTGAGCGTTGATCTATGATGTACGGTACATGGTAGCGATGATCCATTGGTATACTATGCAATTTTAATCCCCAACACTTGGCAGACTAGGGGTCGGCTGTGCCTCCCAGCTTCCCAGGGACCTTGCTGACTTAGCGAGGAATTGCGGCCGATTCACTATAGGTAGAGACGCTGACGCAACAACAAGTTTGTCGATTTTAGGCTTCTCAGAGAGGAGGCTGGTGATCAGTATGAAGTCCATACAAACATGCTTGGAATCCAAACTAAATCCAAACTAAATCCCAGTAAGATTCGTGTGATCCGTTTCCAATTTTGGTAGTTGTTTGCTCATGTTGTGAATCCTCCACCACAGCCGAAGCAAATTAGTCCCACCGCACCTTGTAGAGATAACCAGTCACTCTTGTACCCGTACCTTGTAGTTGCCCGTATAGACTGTGGTCTAGTTATGTTCGTCCGCTCGTCTCAGTGTTTCCCGTCGTCAGCCACGGCGGGCTTCTAGTACTATCGAATTCTAAGTATGATTGGTAACCGTGGCGCACAGATAATCATGATAATCATTATGTATGATCATCAGGGATGAGTGGCGGGCAACTCTCATGTGGTTGGTGCTGGTGAGTCTTCTGAGTCTTGTCTGGTCAGGTGGTGAGGCCTTGGGGGGCGCAAAGATCCGAGTCATGGGACTATCGGGACATTAATTGCACTGTTTTCGCATGTTCGTTTATTTTGTAACCGCGGTGGTGATCCAAGGAGGTATAGTTACATACGCTATCGGGGGGCTATCGCCGGGTGAGTGAGCTCGAGCGTCGTGCGGTGCTATCATGTAGGCTACAGCATCAGTCACAGCATCGTTTGAGCTCTCTGCAAAGTGATGGCATTCGCGTTTATATTCAATAAACCAATGACAGTCCATGTTGGCAACCTCAAGGGACATGCACCCATACATCCATACTGACATTGTGGCATGAGACTCATCCTGAAAATGAGCACTCTGGAGCACGGTATCAAACTGTGTTGAGCAAGAATAGAATTTAGAGCAGAATGCACAGCATGCATATACTCTTTTCCCATAACTACGAGTGGGAACATTTTTGCCTCACCCTGGCCTCATGGTGCATAAGCTGTGGAAGTTTAGGTATATAATACATCATTAATTCAGTGCTGAGCATTTTCCTTCTGTCTTTCCCCTGATTTCCTTGTGGTAGCCTTTCCCTACGCATCTGCAAACACGCCAACTCCAAACCAATTGCCATAGTATCTTTATGTCTAGCGTCACGTCGCAACGGTCTGACAACCATGGTCCTCGATCGAGACTGCAAATCTCGACGCATGGTATTGGCGCTATCTGGACGTCTGCGTATCTCCCCGACGGACGAGTTACCACCTTTTCCGAGGACGGGACTGTGAGGGTCTGGAATCTGGAAAACGGCGAACAAGAAGGGACATCGATAGAGAGCGAAAACAAGATAGGAAGTCTCACTGTGACCCACGATGGCACGAAGATCATTAGCAGTGATGAGGAAGGGAACATCAAAGTGTGGGACGTTGAATCACACGAGCTTGTCAAAGAATGGATTCACCCAGAGAGCTACCCCCATGTTGCCATCTCGCCAGATGATCGACTCATTGCCGTTGGTGTTTCGATTGTGGCTATCTACACTTTGGAAGGGACACAGGTCAACTTTCCTATCGAGGTCGGTAAGGCTGTTTCGACCATGTGCTTCTCCCCGGACGGGCACAAACTCGCATATGGCACCAACAAATGCGACATTCACGTGTATGACGTTGACAGTGGCACACTCCTCCTCGGTCCGTTAGCAGGCCACAGAGGTTCTGTGTGTCGTGTCCTGTGGTCACTCGATGGCAGCAGGCTCTTCTCCGTATCTGTCGACCACACCATCCGCAGCTGGAATTCCGTCACAGGGAGCCTGATCGGACATCCATGGTTGGGTCACACCGGCCCCATATACTCTGCCTTCCTTTCTCCAGATGGATCGATTCTTGCGAGTGTATCTTCTGATCACACTGTTCGTTTCTGGGACACAACCACTGGCGATTCCGTCGGAGAACATATCGAACACACTGAGGATATAACTGCAGCTTTTTTCTCTCCCTCTGGTGAATCTGTGGTGTTGGAGGGACATAATGGGATGATATATTCGTGGCGGGTACCCCGGCTTAATTCTACCGAGAATCAGGTAAAGTTGATCCCCTCCAGTGTGTTCTAACAGCTACATTCATTCTTCGCTGTTTTAGTCGCTTCAAACTTTCCTTGACGTGCGTTTCCCTGAGTTTTGCGCACACATTCCTCTCAGCGTCTCCTAGCAACCTTCTGTGTTTGTTCACGATGAGGATCAAGCACGTCATTGTGATTCGTATTCGGATGTAAGCGTCTGCAGGATGGTTGGTTTTTCGTTCGCTTATGCTCTTCAATAGGTATCTGCAATGACTCGTCCGGTTATGGCCTCTGCGCTACCCAACACGCACCGCACCTTTCCGACGGTGGACCGGCTTGGACGGTGTGGAACATCGAACTTTAGGTGTGTCTTTGCGATACCCTATAGCATATGCATTGATGATCTGCTATGGTTTCTTCGTTCAAATTAACTTTACTAGTACCAATTTACCTCCCCCACCGGATCTCACACCCCACATCTCCAAAATCAATGATCAGTATGTCGCCGGAGGGGCTTTTGGTGATGTCTATAAATGTCATTATACTTGTGGTTCGGCGTCAAAAGAGGTTTGGGAACGAGGTTCTACTCGCTGGTGACTCTTATTCACTTCCCTTTCAGGTTGCCGTGAAGGCTTTCCGATTTAGGGTTACCATAGATGAGGGTACGGGCGATAAACATGTCAAGGTGACTCATGTTATCTACGGGTAGCAAAATTGATTTAAATTGTTCATAGATGCACCGTCGAGAACTCGGAGTCTGGAAGAGACTTGAGCACACCAATATCGTTCCGTTCCTGGGTATTGCATATGGCTTTGGACTGGCGGGTACAATGTCGCTGGTGTCATTGTGGATGCCAAATGAGTCACTTCACACTTTCTCGCGAAGCATGACGATAGTCTAGGTGTGGCACACCGACTCCATTTTGTGCGTCCACATAATTCTGTCTGTTTTCTCTTCCTCTGACTGCGCACGATAGCTACTGGATATTGCCAATGGGCTACGCTACCGTGAGTTGCTGTTATGATTCCAAAAGCTCAGACGGTTAACACTCCGCAGTGCATTCTCTTCAAATCGCCCATGGTGACCTGAATTGTGTGCGTCGAAATAGAACCACGAGGATTGTTTTTGTCTAACTTTCATAAGACAGAACAACGTACTTCTGGACGCAGATTACACTGCACGCTTAACCAATTTCGGCTATGCTTCCTTGGTGGGGGATATTCCCGAAGCATTATCCTATCTCGAAAGATCCACCACGCGACCGGGAGCCTTGCGCTGGGCTGCACCAGAGCAAATTGAATCAGGAGAGACATTTCACAGGACACCCAAGAGCGATATATACTCCTTTGGATGTGTCTGTCTACAGGGAGGTCTGCTAGCATGAAAGATGGATCCATTCTGATTGCGTTGCAGGTGTTGTCCGGGAAACAGCCATGGTCTGAGTTCCGGGAAGACTCTGCCATTACTTTATGCTTGGTAAAGGGCCAGAAGCCGGGCCGACCGGAGTGTGGAAGGATGGATGACTCGCACTGGAATTTTATTCAACGTTGCTGGTCACCAGTTGAGGAGCGGCCCGGAGCGGTGGTGATAATATCCACCATCCAGCGGTTCTTGAGCTGTTGCCCACCATCTCGGCCACTTCGTGAAATACTGATATCGCAGTCGAGTAGTGTTGGTCCTATTGTCGGCGAATCGTCGTCGTCTCCAAGGCGGGCTACCCTGGAGGATTTGAGTTGTGCTGTCGATACCCTTGAACAGGATAATCAGAACGGGTATGTAACAATAATTCTCGATTCAATCATTTCGCCTTCGCGTTTTAAATTATGGCATCACTGGCATGGTTATATCTTGTTCTCCAGGTAGGCGAATACTTTAACGTCGGTGGTTTCTATATGTGCTGAACGCAGACGCAGAAGGGCCGTACCATCTCATCCATCTGCTCCAAGTGAACCTGCGACGTTGTACTCCAGCGGAACTGCAAGTCTGGCCGAAACTTCAACTTTAGTGACCCCTCCTGTCCGGCCCTTAAAGTCAGTATGAGAGAGGCACCTGTTTTCCTTTACTAATAGCATACAATAGCACACTACCCTTCCCACTGCTGGAAGTTCTTCGCTCCCCCCTAGAGAAAATACCACGTCAGAAACCTAGGATGCGCCCCTTTGTCAGAAGCGATCCTTATCCAATCCGGCCTAAATATACGGTAGGCACTTGCGAGTGGATAAGGGATGATAATATGGTATGTGGGAAACCGATCATGTGGAGAAGTGTTCCTGCACACCTCACCACTCATGGCATCAAGAACATGGCACGCAACCATCCCGTGCAGTGCAGATGGTTGGGATGCCGAATTGGAAGAGTTGATGGTAATGCTAGGATTTCCCGCGCAAGTGTGGTGCGCCACGTTCGCGAGATGCACCTGGGTTACAGGCGCATTTCTAACTAGAGTCAGGTGAAATTTGTCGCTTGCTTGTGACAGCTCTTGACGCTCATTGTTCTCGAACTTTTGTACATCCAGATGATCTAGTATTGAAGACTGCACGAGACTCTTGGCAATCTTGATTCTTTTGTTTTCTGGTTTACCCCCTCACATCTCTTTCGTTGAGTTATGTGGGTTGTTTTCGTCCGTACATCGACCTATTTTTTCCCTACTCCCCAACGTCTCCCACCATGGGGCCGCCAATGGTTGTGATTGCGAAGATGACCTTGCGATATTTACAATTAAGAATGATACAGTTCTGCTCCTACTACTAAGTTACTCGGAAATCCATGACGTGGGATTGTTGCGCAAGTGATGGCAGTCGAGTTGAATTCCAGTTGGCCGCTCATCAATGCATCACGGCAGGCCCTGGTCAACCTAGGGCGTGTGATCAATGAAGACTAGCAGTCGTCAGGCTTCCTGAATGTAGTTTCTGTTCGCCGCTACAGTTTTGTTCATTCTGAGGCCAAGTATTCCGTCTTGGATTGTGATGTGGATATAGTCGTGGACAGGATCAATAAAGGAGCGCGAGAGATCCGGGGATTGTGCGGCCACGGCGCAACAACCCGAATGAACAGCTCCAGAAGCCTCATCGTAGGCCTACTTGAGATCCCTTAGGATCCTGCTCTTTCCCATGCTAACGTCTCGAGCCCCGCTGTTCCCACCCATGGCAGCTGTTGAGCTGTTGTCGTCCGGAGCATCGGGACTCAAGACGGGCATGTTTCATAGGACGTACTATTTGTTTCAGCTTGATGAACGTGGTGTGGCGCGCAAGTCGCGTGTGACTCAGGTCAGGTGCCAAGGGAAGAGCCGGGTCATGAGACATTGATTGCACCTTTCGTGTTTTGTGAAAATCTGGGGGTGACCCGAGGTATACACACACTACCGGGCTATCGGGTTAGCGAGCTCGTTGCGCGGCGCCATCATCCTATCATCGTACAGGTACTATCCGCTCAACGTTCAGTATTACAGCAGCCTTGATGCTCAAGTGATCCAGATGACAACCGAATCGGCACCCGCAGATTGGTCGGGGCTCCCAAGTGATCTACCCGTGCCAACGGACGACGGGGCGGCGGATCACTTACGTGCCAGCGCCACATCTTGGGTTGAGCTTCCGGCATCAGTATCGTTACAGGGTACGGAGACGTCGCCGGGGGAGAGACAAGGGATTGGGAATGGGGAGGCGAAAGTCGATCTACGGGCGTTGTCGTTCCAAGGACCGGTGCTGGTGTTCGTGTATCCGAGGACGGGGCAGCCGGGGATGGCGAATCCGCCCGGGTGGGATGCGATTCCAGGTGCGAGGGGATGTACGCCGGTGAGTTCGCCAGCCTCGGTTCAGGTTTACGTCCACATTCTGGATAGTTAGTTCATCTTTATTCCTTCTTCTTCGATGAAGGAACGTGGTTGACTGATCGACAACAGGAGCTCTGTGCTGTCCGTGACACGCTCGGTGCGTTGCAAGCAGCACGACCGGGCGGGGTACACATCTTTGCGCTGAGCACGCAGTCGGCGGAGTATCAATCCGAGGTGGCGGCGCGACTGGGACTCCCATATCCGATCTTGAGCGACGAGATGCGTGTATTTTCGAGGGCGTTGGGGTTGCCGACGTTTGAGGTGGAGGGAATGGTGTTGTTGAAGCGCATCACGTTGTTGATATATGAGGGAAAGGTGGTTGGGAGGGATTATCCTGTGTTTCCATCGGACCAGGCGGCGAGCAGGGCGTTGGAGTTGCTTGCGTTGCTAGATTAGTCGATGCGTAGGTAAAATAACTTGACAGGCGGAAAAAAAGGCGAACTTCCATATTTGGTAATTGGGTCAGAGTCGCTCTTGCCAACAGCTTGTCAAGTTGAGCCTTCTCCACGGTGTGGATCACTTGCGATGTGGTCTGTTTCTAGCTCTATGTCTTTGACAACGTGTTTACTCGGATTCGCGCAGCAAACATATCCTGAACGCACAGGTGTCGATACGCGCGCCATGCTGCAAGCAGTGGTTTGACTGCGCAGAGTGCCATGCGGAAACGCAGGACCACCGACTGAAGAAAACGACAGAGATGGCGTTTGCCTGCAAAAAGTGCAAAAAGGTGTTCCGCAAAGACATGGCGAATTACGAGGAGAGCGACGAGTATTGTCCACACTGCGATAATCACTATGTGAGTGCGGACCGATTACGGTGCGATGTGTGTGCGTCCGTGCGCTGAGGACATGTGTTGGTAGATTATCGAGGCAAAGACGCCGCAGGCCGTGCTCGGTGTCGAGGGCGAGGATTCACGGGTAGACGCACGGTGAGTTGTGGGTCATAAGGACGTTCACGCCGACATGCTGAATGTGCGCTGCAGGATGCTCAAGGACGAGCGCGTACGTCCGGACCCAAAACGAAGTCTCTTTCGACCGGACGACTTTTCAGACATGTTGGACTAGTGATTCGGAGACTTTCCTTTTTTGGATATGTCAGATATCCTTTTTTTTTTTTTGAGATGTGACGTCACGGAATTAAACACAATTCTCCTATTTTCCTGGACTGAATCAGCCGCTCCTCTTGACTGACCCCTCTGACTGCACCCTTTATAAGCCAAGCTGTCTGCCAGTAATACCGCCCCATCGTCTTCGCCATGACCTTCCAACTCGTCTATCCCCGAGACAACGATGCTCTTGACTCCAACCCTCCAGGCGGTGATGCCCACATCACCACTCGCGCATCTAACTGGCTCTGGGCTGTCTTTGCTGTAATGCTCCTTTCTTGGATCGCTGCCCTGTCTTGGGTGTACTCGGTTCGTCTCCCCTCATCCCCCCTACTTTCATTTGTTTTGATTCCTTATTTCTTTATAGAATCGTCAGCGCAATCGGATTATCCACTTCATTCCCACCATCGTTCTCGCAGTGGGATCTGTTTCGTACTTCGCCATGGCATCTGACTTGGGATGGACTCTCGTTCGCTCAGAGTTTGGTTCACACCCCACCCGTCAAATCTGGGTATGATTATCATTTCTCTATCCTGTGCTATTCTCACACGTTGCTCCAGTTTGTTAGATATATTCAGTGGTTCATCAATGCACCCTTGCTGCTCCTCGCACTGCTGTCGTTCACGAACATGGCAACACCCGAGCTCCTCATCCCTCTCTTTTTTTCCTGGTACTTGGTAGTCAATGGTTTAGTTGGTGCCCTTGTTCCTAGTTCCTACAAGTGGGGCTTCTTTACGTTCGGTTTGTTTGGTCTCTTTTTCGTCTGGTGCGTTGCCGTCTGTCTGTTTCCCATATCATAGCGTCGGCTCATCTGTCTGCTTTCTTCTCACGCTAGGACTCAACTGTTTGCGCATGTCGGTTCTGGATCATTCAGAAACGACGAATTTCGATCGGGTTACATCATTGGCGCCGGGTACATCTCCTTCATCTGGATGCTGTACCCGATCTGCTGGGGTCTCTCAGAGGGTAGCAATGTCATCTCGCCCACGTCGGAGATGGTCTTCTATGGGATCCTGGATCTTCTGTCTGGTCCGGTATTCCTCTTGGCCTTCATGGCACATCTGTCCAGGTTCGACACGCCAGCATTAGCCACGACCGCCTTCGGTAACGCTGACAGAGGCAAGTATGTATCTGCACCTCAGCAGAAGGCTCCCCCTCCAGCACCTCTGGAAGCTCCCGCGACTGATAATGCTTAGTCAATTGGGTATCTAATCAGGTATTCTCGATGATGTATTCTTATGTGATCCTTTCATTCAATCGTGCGACGTGCTGTAGTCTTACGAATTTCGTACGAATTATGAGCATATCTCCACAGCTATAATAATTTGACCCTTTTTAAGTCGCGGACGAGATGTAGAAATGAAGAAATGGGACGGTGATGCGAGTGGCAGTGATTCTGCCACGAGTGGGCGCTGTGTGTCTGAGTTGGAGCCTTGGAGAGACCACGCCGTCAACAACCTTGAAACCGATTCCGCCGTCGTTGACATTCGTCCACAGCTAGAAACTCATCTCACACGGTTCTCCTGGCCATCCATCAGCGCAGTGCACATCAATTGCTGCATTTTCAACCCCACACGACGACTGAACAAACACCTCTTTCGCATCATGTCTGCCAGACGGCAGTCATCCACCACTTCGCTGGCAAGATATGCCCGTACGACGTCCCCAGACACCTCTGTTCGTAACCTCGACTTTTGCAACGCCTTCTGGGGGCTGGGCGATGGTGGTGTCGACGTCCTCTTTGCACGCATGCGCGGCGCAGCCCGAACCATGGAGGAATTGCGTAACTTTTGGAAGGAACGGTACGTCTCTCTCTTCGTTCTCTCTCTCCCTCTCTACCCCACACAGGTTGCCCATCACATGCACCGGTTCACCCACCTTCTTTGTTAGATCGACGATCGAAGAAGATTATGCGAAACGGCTCGCAAAACTGGCCAAGATGTCGATCGGAAAGGACGAGATCGGGTGTGTTCCTTGATTCCTCCTCGCTGGCTTCTCCACTCTTTCCCCTCGAGCGCTCTTGGACCGTCTTCTGATCATGTGGGTGTACCCCATCGACAGGGAGCTGCGCAATTCCATCGACACGCTACGTCTCGAGACCGATAAGCAAGCCGGTTTCCATTCACAACTCGCCCAGCAGATTCGAACGGACCTGGAAGGCCAAGTCGGCGCCTTCGTATCCAGACAACAACACCACAAAAGGGTGTATCAAACAGCAATCGAGAAGGAGTTCAAGGTCAAACAGACGCGGGAACAACACGCGAGTAAAGCGCGCGAGAAGTACGAATCGGATTGTCTGCGCATCAATTCTTACACGGCGCAATCGACGCTCGTGCAGGGAAAGGACCTCGAAAAGATTCACCTCAAGTTGGAGCGCGCGCAGCAGACGGTGCAGGTGAACGAGAACGATTATGCGCAGTTTACGAGGGTGTTGCAGGAGACGATGCAGAAATGGGAACAGGGTTGGAAGGCATTTTGTGATACGTGTCAAGATCTCGAGGAGGAGCGGGTGGAATTTATGAAAGATAACATGTGGGCGTATGCCAATTCGGTGTCGACGGTGTGCGTATCGGACGACGAGGTGCGTGGATTGTGCGTGGATCGGTCGTCAAGGCTGAGGGCTTACCCGTCCCTCTCTCGTCATCCAGTCATGCGAGAAAATGCGTCTCGCATTGGAACAATTAGAGCCAGAAAAGGATATGGAAAACTTTGTTCGGGATTATGGGACAGGGAATGCGATCCCCGAACCCCCCATA
>JBBPUO010000201.1:13931-42109 GCA_038094755.1 Caloboletus firmus | reverse complement strand
GTAGAAAGGAGTGGCTAGTTTATCTAGGGAGATCTGGTGGTGTTATACAAAGTGTTGATCAATACAGTTGATTTGAGCTCCACTATTGATAAGGGCAGTGGTATTGACAACTTTCATTGAAGGTGCTAGTATGACTTGCACAGGAATTTGCATATTGGTAGATATTTGTACTGTTACACTTTCAATAGCAGGGAAAGCAAGTGTCGGAGTACTTTCCCAGTCTAAAAACCCATAGCTGCAATCCCTTTATCCTCTTCATCATTATCTTCTATATCAATTAGATTTGGGATTTCTTTGGCTTTTTCCACCTTCCAAACTTGTTTTAGTTTATCCTTGGCAATCAGGGTAATGGCGAAGTGGGAACAGGTAAAGCTAATATGTCCCAGTTTTCGGCATCTGAAACAAAGCTTCTTTTCAACACATCACTTCTTTTCCTCCAGAGTTAACTTTCCCATGCATACGACATGTACATCCATTGCATTAGGGTCCTTGGTCTCCTTGGGTTTGGTCAGGGTAAAATGGTGATAGGTTCCTTGAGTGGACCAGTATTTCTCTATCTCCTTAGCAAGATCCCATTGAGTGTGGAAATATATTGCCTTTTCATACCATTCAGACACCATAATGAGTTTCTTGTCCATAGTAATGATTCAGCACATCAACCAGGTGGGAAGCCCAGCAGAGTAGTAACTGATGAGAACATTATTGTCTGTAATCTATGACAAAGTGACCTTGTTCTTGAACTCTAAAGTGTAGGCTTCAAGGGTAAGCTTCTTCAAGACTTCAGTGATAGAGAGCCATGCAATGGCATTGGCAATTGTATTGGTGATTTTAAAGGCTTTGTCAAAGGAGGAAATGAAATTGGCAAAGGTGCCTAAATTAATGTGGGTACCAGAGATAGCCTTGATTCAAAAGGTTATGGCCCAATTAACCACTATTCCCTTGGTCATATATGAGAGGGTGAACATGATCTGCTTGGAGTCACCATTGTAGATATCACAGTTGACATGGAGGTATAACTGGACCAAATTGATCCAGTTGAACATGGTTGTGGGGAACCCATCATAGTATTCAGATACAGCAATGCAAAGTTCCATAGGTTTCAAGTGTGGTATTGTGGGAAACAATGAACAGGGAGGAGATAGTGGCAGGAGATGTGAGGTGCTGGGTACTGGTTGGACCAGAAACAAGGGTGGCTAAGTATTTACTGGAGTGAGTGATGGCAGAGTGGATGTCCATGAAAAATGAAGGGCAGCTGAGAGGCTGTGTGAAAGGTCAAGGATAGAGTCTGGGACCCTAAAAGTGGAGTCAAATTGGATATTTAAATCAATATCAGACTCAGGGGTAGTGTCTGAGTGAGGCTCAGGAGTGCTGGGGTTATGGTTAAAGAGCTCTTTATTGTTAACACTATCGCAGAAGGCACTTCACCAACCATAGTTGTTTGATAAGGATATGGTTAGAGACTATAATAAGAATAGCTTCTAGAGAGATATTAGATCTTTTGTTACACTTGGCCTGGATAGGGTCAAGCATAGACTCAAAAGCAAGGCAAAAGTTACCCTTGAGATGAGGATCAAAGGTTTCGAGCAAGAGCTCAATGAAGGATAGCTGCCTGGTAGTGGTAACCTGCAGGATCAAAGGTTACCCTGTATTGAAGGGTCAAAGGTTTGAATGATAGTTTGACAAGGAATGGCCAGCAATAGATTTGGCCCATAGTGACAAGGGCAGCACTTGTTACAACTATTCTTTTCTTTTGCATTACTCTTGTCTTTTCCCTTCTCTTTTCCTTCGTACTTAACCCTTCATCTGCAAGGGCACATGGGCAGGCATCTTTGCATCCCAACTCTTCCTTGTTTCATTTCTTTCTCCTTCCCTGGATTATCCCAGGATCTTTCCCAATTCTGATCTTCTCATGTCTCATCTTCTCTTTGATCCTTTCCCATACCCCATACCCCAGGGCTTCCTTTTAATCTTCTTCTTTTGATCTTCTTCTGCATTCTGTACCCCAGGGTTCCTGATGCCTTCCATACCCTATATCCCAGGGCTTCCTTTTTCCCACATCAGGGCTTCCAATCTTCTCCCATGCCCTGTGCCCTTATAGTGACTAAGTATTCTTTCCATTTCCATTCATTTCCACTGCTTAGTCATCCCCTTTCATTTCACGTATATAAACCTCTTAGTAGACTACTGTGTTCCTCATGTTAGATCTACTCAATCTAACTTCCATTTGTCCTTTCCCATAAGTCTGCATTCTACTCCAGAGTGAATGCTATCCTTGAAACCTCTGTGCTACAGGCCATCTTTATGTCTGGCCCTTTCTTGTCAAGTTCTCACTCAAACCTTCAACTCTCTATTATAGGGTAACTCTTGCTATTCCCAACCATCCATTAGGAAACCTCTGTCGAGCCATCACTCAAAACCTCCAGCCCTCATGTGGGTAACTTTGTTTTAAGTCTATGCTTGACCCTGCCCAGGCCAAGCATAACAGCACTCACTCAGAAGTAGAGTGAAGACTTGCAGGAGAAGGACAAATGGAGATTAGATTGAGTAAATCTAACATGAGGAACATAGTAGTCTACTGGAAGGTTTATATACGTGAAATGAAAGGGGATGACTAAGTGGCAGAAATGAATGGAAATGGAAAGAATGTTTAGTCACTGTAAGGGTGCAGGGTACAGGAGAAGTTTGGAAACCCTGATGTGGGAAAAAGGAAGCTCTGGAGTACAGGGTATGGAAACACATCAGGAACCCTGGGATACAGGGCATAGAAGAAGATCAAAAGGAAGCCCTGGGATACAGGGCATGGAAGAAGATCAAAAGGAAGCCCTAGGGTACAGGGTGTGGAAGGGAATCAAAAGGCAGCCCCAGGATACAGGGTTCAAAAGAAGATGGAAGCTAATGAAGATAGGGATTGGGGACAATCCTGGGAAGATCAACAAAAGAAACAAAAGAATAACTAAGGTATAGGAGTATTCAAACACGTGACCTCATAGAGCAAAATGTGAAGTAAAAGAAAAGAGCAAAGGAAAAGAAAAAGAAAAAGAGCAGTCATAATATCCCTCCAAGCTTTTAGTCACTTCTCAGCATGTTATTAATACTCAAATCACCATATGCAGAGCTGCCAATGCTATCCAGGCTATCCACCATATCAATTCCATCATTCCTAGTCTAGTCTCCTCACAAACAGTAAGAAGAGTTCTCAAAAAAAATTATTCAAGGCTGTTACAAAGAAGAAAAAGCCACTTCTTGCTACAAGAAACAAGAAGAAGCATTTAGCCTTTGCCCTGAAGTACCAGGAATGGACTATTGAGGACTAGAAGAGGGTTATTTGGTCAGATGAGATCAAAATCAATAGGATAGGGTCAGATGGAAAGGAATGGGTATGGAAACAGGCAGGTAAGGGCCTTATTAACAGAGTAGTTCAGGAAACAGTGAAATTTGTGTTGGCAACCCTAACCTAATAAAGACTAGGTCGTTACCACCAGATACTGACTTATGAGACTAGTATAATGTCAGGGGAATTCCAACAAGAACTTGACTGAAGTTCTTGTGGCATATACATTCAACTATATATACTGTTACAGAGCATGCACAGACCAACATGCCATGGGAACATAACTACCTTGTATAGATAAAGTATCAACAGTAATTAAGTAAACATGTATACAGCATGACTTCTAAGAAGCATCAGAATGGAAGAGAAGCACATGGAGATGAATGTGAGAGTGTCTAAATATACATGAGAAAAGAAAGGAGAACCCTCAAGGTCTCAGGGTCAACAGAGATTAAATACACATATTTGGAGATCTACTCCTCAGAGATAAGCATGTGATCTATGGTCATGTGACCTGTTAGCTTAGGGGTTAGTCATGTGGTGCATCATGTGATCATGAGAAAAGAAAAATAAAAGAAAAGGAAAATGGTATTTATAACAATTTAGAGAAGGAAATATCATGGTATGGGAGTATATGGGTTGGGAAGGTATTGGACACCTTGTAGAGATTGAGGGAAGGATGGATGCTAACCAATATGTGGACATTTTGAAGCACAACTTGCTTCCCAGCTTGGAGAAATCTGGAATTTCTCTGGAGGATACTATTTTTCAATAGAACAATGACCCCAAATACATCTCCAAAAAGGCCAAGAAGTGGATGGAAGACAATTATATCAGTGTCCTGGATTGGCCTCCACAATCTCCAGATCTTAATCCTATCGAACACCTCTGGCATCATATCAAAAAGGAGCTTGCCAAGTATTCAAGACATGCTAAAGGAGTATAGGAGATTTGGGATAGAGGGCAGAAGTATGGAACAATATAGATCCAGAGATGTGTCAGAACTTGATTAAAAGCATGCCTAGGAGGATCCAAGCAGTAATCAAGGCCAAAGGAGGTCATACAAAGTACTAGAATTGGCTGGTTCTATAGAATTGATAGATAGTTACAAAATTGAGTCAATGACTTGCCAATTTAAATTGACCATATCTCCATGACTACTAGGCCAAATGACATAATTTTTATTTTGGGACATAGCCATGTGCATGTACAGTTAGTTACCCACTTACACTTTGGCTCTATTTGTTTGTGTTCCTGAATGATATAGCAAATACTCCAAAGTCTCAAAACATTGACTTAATTTTGAAAGTCACTGTATACTGTAGTATGGTGAACATAGACATAATCTCAGAGCACCTAGGCATCCCTTGGGAGAAGTTAAAAGACCACCACTTTTTTCCTACAGTCACCTACATTGGTTTTAGGTGGGATATTGACAAGTGGATAGTCTCACTAGTATCCAGAAAAGTAGCTAAGTACAGAGAAGCCATAGAAGACTGGCTCAGCTAATCCATGCACATTCTCAAAGACATCAAATAGCTATACAGCAAACTACTGCATGTCTCCACAGCTCTTATCAAAGGCTAAGCACACCTTATAGCCTTGGAACATATGTTAAGGGTCTGCACTGACAAACCATTCATGCCACACAGACCAATGAAAATGCTTGTCAACAAGCTTTTATGGTGAGATAAGAAACTCCTTTCAAATAGGGTTACTTTATCTATTCACCTCCCTCTCCCATTTGCAAATTATCCTAGCATATTCCAATGCCAGCTCTAGTATGGGCATTGAAATCATTATTGGTAGCCACTAGTGAGCCTAGAGGCTGCTACCAGGATGGAAAACCCTCAATAGATCAACCTGGAACATTAGCTGGGCAGAAGCAGTCAATTTCAAGCTCTTGGTACATGCCATTAACCACACACATCTGGATACTCCCAGAATTATCACATATGGAGACAATACCAGAGTTGTTAAAGGTTAGTGGGTCAGTAGACATTGCAACCACCAAACCAATCTTATATTCAGGAGGTTTCACACTTTGCTCACTCAAACCAATAATATCAGTGCAGTATATACCTAATATATTGCCAGTGCAAACAACCCAGTGGACAGTCCATCCCATGGAAAATTCCCACCAACCCATCTTCTCCTTCCATGCATTCCCATCCCTCCCCTCATCCCTTTCCTCATCAACACTACTAATCCCCTTACTGCAGAGGAGCAGCAGAACTCTTCTACCTCCCCATCTTTACTATGCAGGTCTCTCCAAACCCTAGATTCCCCCAACAAGCCACACAAGATACTCACAATCATTGGTAAGCAATGAAACAGGAAGAGAATGAGGTCATCAGAGAAGTTCTTCTCTGAGATACTCTGTTACTCTTACTTTAACTCACCACTGAGCTCCCTCACAGCTCTTTCTGTTACAGTCCCACTATTAGATCCTACTCCCCATCCTTATCCTTCTACCCTCACTCCACATTATTCTCATCTATGTCCCCATTGCCTCGCAAGAGACTAGCTATACATGTGGCTACCTCCCAGCATACCATCATGGGCATTAAATGACAATAAAGGTTCCTATATCCCTATTCCCAAATCCTATCTCAATCACATACTGGACATGATTGCTGCCACATGGATAGAGAAAATGAAGGAAATATATAATTCAGAGTTACTTGTCTTCCATGTATACTGTGACATCTATGACATTCCCAAGGCTCAGATAGTTCCCATCTCTCAGTTCCTACTAACAGCCTTTGTCACCAGTTGTGCAGGCTCCTACTCAGGCTCAGCTATCTTCAATTACACAGAAGAACTCAGAGTATGGCATCTTCTTCACAGTGTACCATGGATAATCAATGTGGATGAGACTCACTCAATTACTGAGGGAGCTACCTGACTAGCACCAACATCCACCACCCACAAGAAGTGCATTCCATTCAAAAGACTTATTCTTCTACAATTCCTCATGTATCTAGACTTATCTATCCCCCAAGATGCAGCCATTTTCACATGTCTAATAGTAATGTTCTACTCTGTTTTTCACCTTGGAGAATTCATAGTTTCTTCTATCAACAAATTTCACTTGTCCAAAGATACTTTCATTCAGTGAAAATACCTTACTCCTATTCATGACCACAATGATATCCCTATACTCTCCTTCCACATTCCTATTATCAAATGTTTCTTCTCAGAAGAAACAACACAATGTGTAACACTAGACCATCTCACAGATCCAGTAGCATGGCTTCAGAATCATTTCAATATCAACAATCCAGGGGCCAATGATCATTTATTTACCTAGAGATATCCAAAAGGTCTATGACCACTCACCAAGCCAGAGGTTACCAAATGAATGCAAGAGATAATATCCCAGCACAACCTGCCAGAATTGAAAGGTCATAGTCCATGCATTGGCAGAACCCTCCATTATCTCCTTCAAGGCATCCCCTTTGACATTGTCAAAACAATGGGAAGATGGTCAGGAGAATTGTTCACCAGATATCTCTATAAACACACTCTTATTCTTGTACCCTACTTACAAGAAAGACCAGAACTCATTGAGACTTACAAAATATGCAATGCCTCTAGTAAAATAGAGTGAGTACTATCTTGCTGCTTCTATATCTGGGGAGAGCTTCATAGCATGTGTCACAGGCTCCTTCTAGTAGGGAACACAGTTTGCTCTCCCTGGTGCAGCATTACCTCAGGCCAGAAAGCCCTCAGGCTTTCACTCATATCCTCTCCCTCATAAACTAGTAGTCCTTGTATCCATTAATCCACTATGCCATTGAGAAAGCACACTTTGTTAACCCCACTCTTCTCTCAGTTCACACATAAGCATTCAATATGCATGGACAAGGTTTTGTTTCATCATAATGAGGATAATAATAATGAAAGGCATACCAAAACCACAAATGTAGTTTGAAATGAAGTATTTAGAAACTTGGAAATATGATTTATTTTATGCTGTACACTTTCTTACCTTTGTTATCTATTAAAGAATATAATCAATTCTTTCATCCCTTTTTTGGGCCAAAGGCCCAAAAGTAAGCCTTTGACTTGAAATTTTGAATAAAGTGTTTCACTACAGAAATTGAATAAAGACTTGCAGTCTTGGCTCAAAAAAAAGATTAAAGCCTTCCACTAAAAACATAGGATAAAGCCTTGTACTGCAAACTAGGATGAAGCCTTGCAACCCCCTGTTGGGGCTGAAGGCCCAAATGTGAGCTCACAGCTCATTATTGAAATTCCCCAGGATGGTCATATATTCCTGACCTTGGGTCACACACAACTAATATTGGTCACAAGTCTTATACAACCATACCTAACTACATAAGGTTGTGTTTGAATTCTACAATTTTTGTAATGAATTTACTGATGTGTAATCTCACAATTTTGCAATTTTTGTGATGTACGGCACTTTCCTGCCCATTGGGCACCCAATGAGCGCTTAGGAAATTCTGATCGGTGGCAGATCGGGCCCATCTCGCTTCCGTTGACTATTAAGACCTCCCCAGCCTCGTTCCCCGGCTACGTAGGCGACCCATCACTCAGGCTGGCGAAGGTTGATCAAGATGTCACTGCCACCATTCAATGACAACGATCAATCCAAGTTCACCGAACCACCCAACCGGACGTGGTCTTACTGCCAACGGGTCGACAGTACTCCCAGTGGCCGGGCATGGTTGGAAGGCGAAGAACAAGGGTGGAAAATTATCGACACAGCAGAGTACGATCGTTTGTGAGGCACCTACTTTTGTCTCATTTGATCAACGCGACTCGAATATTATAACCATAGCAAGCTGTCCGCGCTGATGATGAGTGGTGTCGTGCCGAGGCCCATCGCCTTTGTCTCCACCATCTCCGAGGATGGCGTCGAGAACTTGGCACCCTTCAGGTATGTAGTAGTCATCGCCTCTCGACCTCGTACAGACTATTGATCATATGCATCGTGCTTGCCATTTATGCAGCTGGTTCAACATGGTGTGACTGTCTCGGCAAGTCATATTCTATAACCCGCTAACCTGTGATGGCTCCAGGTGACTAACTCGCCCCCCCCTTGTGTCCTTTTGCTGCTCGAACGGACCTGCCCGGATCAAGGACACGACAAATAATGTCAAGAACAGTAAGAATGGCTTCACAGTGAACATCATCAGTGAGCCATTCATACAGAATGCGAACGTCACAGCGATAGACGCCCCACCTGGCTTTGATGAGTGGACCATTAGCGGATTGACCAAAGCAACCAGTGTACCATGGTTTCGTGTCTTCCGTTTGGACACTCTTGGCTGATCATGTATCACAGGTGCACGTCAAGGCATCCAGGGTCAAGGAAAGCGCGTTCAGCATGGAATGCGAACTCTTCCAAGCGATCAGTATTGTCCATCCTACGAGTGGAGAATGGACGGGCACCATCGTGCTGGCGCACGTCAAGTATGTTCACGTTCGCAACGACATGTTGACCGAACGTGGGACGATCAACTTCACCAAATTCAAGCCCGTCGCGCGCTTGGGAGATATAGCGTACGCCCGAGTCGGCGATGCATTCAGGTTACCCCGACCCGTCTGGGCTACAGAAGAGAGCAAAGTAAAGGAAGCTATAAGCCGGCTCTAGACACGAGTCGCGTTCCGATCCGTGTGTCCATACGTATTGGAAGGATACCAGTAGAGAATTTGGTCTAACTAGATATGGGTCTTGAATGATAGAATGTTGTACCAGGCTTCCCGTATTACCGTAACAGTAGCCGATCTGAGAGTCAGTCCAAGATGTGACAAGCGTGAGTCTCGCACTTGGATCGGCTACTGTAGAATTATTGTGTACACTCACCCTCGAAAGTGAGTTTGTATAGTAGTCAAACTTCTGCCCCGATCAATATGGCTGGCATTGTCGGTCACATTTGGCACGCAGGCGGCGGACTGGGACTCGGAGGACAGAACACCGTCCGACTCGCCGTCCGGTCGCTGTCCCAGCACGTCCCTGATGCCAGCAACTTCCCAGGTAAGTCATCTAGACCCCACTTGCCTTGGCGCCTGCCAAGCGTAGTGTAGGAGTGCTACTAGCGACGCGCTCAGATTTAATTCCCATTGCATGGAACGATATAACTAATCAATTGAACGCCTCAAGCCCATCCATCACCAACACCGCAGGACAACAGGAAGATGCTCCCATTTGACCGCGACCTCGGTAGCAAGTACAGCCAGCCACCCAACCCAACCTGGTCATGGTGCCAGAAGATCGACAGTACGCCCGACGGTCGGGAATGAATGGAAGGGGAGAAACAAGGATGGAAGACCGTTATCACCACAGAAGAGGACCCAAAGTAAGCAAATTTCATCGTTCCTCCCCCCCCCCCCAGGCGTCTAAATGACCCATCACGATCAAATAAACGATGTGTGAAAAACATGGCTTGCTGGTACTGATCCACGGAACTTGCATGATTGGCAACCCGTCGTTTCCGATAGAAAACTGTACGCACTCATGATCAGTGGCATCGTTCCTCGGCCTATCGCCCTCGTCTCTACCATCTCAGAAGAGGGCGTCGAAAACTTGACCCCATTCAGGTGCAATAACACTAATGATCTTTCCTTCCAATGCGGATCCTGATCCTGATCTTCGCCATTTATTGCAGCTGGTTCGGAATGGTAAGTCGTAGCCCCCCTCCCCCTCTCCCCAGATAAACCGTAAACATGGTCCCGATGATCCAATTACACCAACGCGGACCCTTCGCTGTGCCCATATCATATCAAGGTAAGCAACTGGCCTCCCGTCGTCGCCTTCTCCTGCCTCAACGCGGCACCAGAAAGACTCAAAGACACGACAGACAACGTCAAGAATAGCATCGGCGGCTTCGTCGTCAACATCATCAGCGAACCCTTTATCGAGCTCTCCAACGCCACATCGATTGATGCCCCACCGAACGTGAGCGAGTGGTCCCTGAGCGGACTCACAAAACTGCCTAGCGTGCGTATACATATACCACTTCACCATTAACACACCATTCATTGAGTCATGTCTGTTTTTGCGTTTTGTCAAATGTCGTTTTTTGGTCGACGCGATCTGGTCAGACTTTTTTCTTTCTTTTTTCTTTTTTTTTTTCGTGCGCATTGACCTTAGATCCACGTCAAAGCGCCCCGCGTCAAAGAAAGTGCGTTCAGCATGGAATGCCAACTCTACCAAACCACCCCCATTATCGACCCCATTTCTGGCGTATGCACCACTACCCTCACCCTCGCACACGTAAAATACATTCACGTCCGCAAGGACATGCTCACCGAGCGCGAGACGGTCGACATCACCAAGTTCAAGCCGGTCTCGCGCTTGGGTGATAATTCGTATGCGCGGATCGGTGATGCGTACAAGTTGTCGCGGCCGTCTTGGGCTGCGGATGGGGCCAAGGTCCGGCAGGCAGTCGAGAGGGCTTCTGCAGATTAATTAGATCACACATATATACCACCACCCAGAACGGATGGAAGAGCCACACTACGTCTACTTGCAGTCCTCGGCAACACTGACCACATCAGGCATATATCTATGTCCATCTCCGATGTTCTCCCTAGGAGATCCATATAAACTAATTGTGTGATATACGATACAAGGATGAAAATGCGATATGGCAAGTCAGGTAGGTCATTCGTCGTGCACAATCCCCTGCTCGCGCACGTCCCTCGCCTCGGGGTACAACTCATGTGCAACCTGGTCCGCTAGCGCTTCCTCATGGTCCAACGGTCCCTCTGGCTTTCTCCCCTCTGGGACCGCAGTCTGTTCCTCCGCCGCGGGTACGGACACCGACGATGTCTGGACCACCTCCAAAGGTTCACGAGCATCCCCCACCCCTCTCTCCGTCCCACCTTCAACACTCTCCACAACCGTACCGCTCACCTCCCCTTTGCTAACCACACTCACCACCCGTTCCCCATCCCCATCCCCACCAGATGACGGCACCATATCCCTCTCATCCGAGTCATACCGAGTCACGCTCTTCTTAGCCTCTCGGTCATCCTTTGCAAACACGTCCTTGCCTGGCTCGGCGACGAGCCCCGATGGTATGATCGTGTTCAGCTCGGGTACGACGGGTTGGTGAGCGTCGTCAACAACGATCGCGGCGCGTCCACCGGGCTCGCCGCCGACCGTGGCTTGTACAGGAGCCGTCTTGTCCTGCATAGGCACCGGGGTCTCATCATACTGCGAATACTATACAGGCGCCCCACGAAGAACCACATCAACGTTCCATCCAACGCACTCAAAGAGACAAGACTCACGTCGTCCAAAAACTCGTTGCTTTTCAACATAGCATTTTTCACGACAATCAGCGTCACCAAGGAAGAAGGGGGAAAATGGGAGAATACTTACCAGGCAAAGTCCCACGTTTTTACCCACTGCGCACTCTTACATTGCGTCTTCGTCCATGGGTTTCCATACGCCAGAGGGCTAAACTTGGAAAAGTTCCAAATCGCCACGATCGCGAGCACGGCCGCGATTTGGAGCCGAATCTTGGGCTTCAACGTCGACGTCACAAAGTCGAATATGGCGCAAGACAACAAGATCGCAAAGTAAAGTGCAGGGAAGTAGTGATGTAGGAACAGCTGGCGGCTCATGAGGAAGAACGGGAAGTAATGCAAGAAGTAGCCGGTAAACAGGAGACCACACAGAGAGTCGTACTTGACCACTTTGGCTGGATATTCGGTCCAGCCTACGTCAACGACGTTTGAATACAGGGCCAAACATAATACTTACTGCTCTCAAAGTCCCTGTATCCTCGCTTCGCACGTAGAATAAGAAATCCGCGAACGAGGATGTAAGCGACGACCGAGACAGTGCTCAGCCACCAAACAAACGGGTTGCCAATCAAGTAGATCTGGCGATGGTCCTTCCCCCAAAAGTTCTGAGGTCGAGTGAACTATCAGGAGTAAATCGTTCAAACTGTCAAGGCGACTTACGATACCACGGCGAAGGCGAGGCCAAGTCAGCGGACGAGAGTCATATGGGTGTCTATCCGTCAGGCCAGCGTTCGTCATCCACATCACCTGCTGTAGTTCCCAAAACTTGGCCAAAAACCCTGGAGTCTTGTAATTGACCCTCTCCGCATCGTCCGGCGCTACACGCCGTCGCCATAGTCAGCATCTCGCAAACTTGGGGCGAACCCAGATCACGTACACTGCGGATGCTTGGCAGCAGTCTCGACATACCACAAGGAATTTGCCTTGACCGCATTCTTGTTGCAAGTTACTTCTTGTTGCTCAAATCCCCATTCCGGCAGCTTTACTTTGTGGGAAAAGAGATAACATCCCGTATTCAAGTGTCTCAACTGGAAGTGTGTGCGCAACGTCCTCAGACGCTTGCCTGACTCCTTGTCTTTCTTGTCACCTTTAACGATCACGACCACCCAGTCGTCGTTGATATCACCTGGAAACCCGGTCATACCGTACCCCGACACCTCATTCTGGAAGTCAACATCGGAAACGGGTGGACGGACATCGTGCGAGTGGAGGGCCTTGTCGGTGGGGATGTGCCGCAGCTTGATGCGCGATCCATCTTTGATATACTCGATAGGTTGTGTTTCGTAGTCGAACTGGGCATAACCATCGGCTGTGGCATTGAGAATACGCCATAGATTATTCTCATCCCGGTGTGGGTAGAGGGTGATCTGTTGTTCTGAATGGGATGTAAGTCTGGATTGTGATCAACGATAGAGAGTCACCTACGCTCACTTCCACCAGGATAATTGTGGGAATGTGAGTGCAGGTAGCCACCTTGCGTGTTCACATGACGAATAGACACCTCGGAACCGAGAGCAATGTCTGAGGACGACGTCAACTACACTATCCTCGACAACGAACGCAAACGCACCAGAATAGGTATCAGGCATACCACGCCCCAACGTCTGGCGGAACTCGGAGCTCATAAAGGCATCCCCTTCGCCTGAACTTCCAAGGATCATGAAGTGCAGTTCAAACATGGTCATGTAAAACAGGATGGGGATAGCGATGAGACATAACGCTCTTGCGAAAAAGTGTCTCGCCCACGTGCGAGGCTTGACGCGCAGATCCCCGAGCAGTAACCAGAGCTGCAACACAGTGCACACACCGACAGTCGCAACGGTGAACAAACCGACCCACTTGCAAGATAGGACTGCACCGAGTGAAAGACCGGTCAGAACGAGCCACGTCCACCAGCGATCGGTAAAGGGCTCCTGCTTGTCCTCGTTCCAAAACCCAACAAATAGAAACATCGTCAGCGCGGTGAAAAACACCAATGGTGAATCAAGAAGAATGTGTCGCGATTGGGTGATAAGGCCATTTTCGAAAGTTAAAAAGAGAGCAGCGAGTAGGGAGGTGGTGGCTCTACAATCGAGGGCGCGTAGTGTAAAGTAGGCAACTGGAATGGTGGCAACACCAAGCACAGCGGGAACCATACGCATGGCGACGTATGGCGTGTTTACAAATATCCTATGGAGTCAACTCAAGGGTCAGCTACCTCGGGATATCTAATGATACTCACTTTCCAATATCCTTAAAGTCAAAATCCCCGTCGAATCCGCATAGAAATGCCGCGGCCGTTATCAACAGCTTGGCCAAGGGTGGGTGGACGTCCACGAAATAGCGCGTCTTGATATAGCGTGCTGTAAATTTACCGAAGTGCACTTCATCGAACCTACACGCACAATGAGACATTAGCGTGGAGAGCACACATGAAATTCGATTTCGAGGCGCACACGACGTGGTTCGGTTTTGATATACGGAAGAGCCGGACAAAAGCCGCGACTATAAGGACGAGGACGAGGAGCTTCCACTCCCCGGACGTTAGTTTTAGCCCGCCAGGAGGATGCGTTCTCCGAGTGGGACCATATCCCTTTGTAGCTGCTTCCCGTCGTTGGTCCGCGTCCAGGTTATCTTTTCGTGAAGGAATTGGGGGGTATTTGTGTGCTGAAGGAATGACGTGTGGAAGGCCAGGAGGTGGAGAAGCTGGTCTTCTCGCCCGTACACTGGCAGACATGGCTGCAGGAAAGGCGTTTGGATAATACCGGACTGTACAAAACTATGGGGAATGCTGCTGTAGAGGTAACATTGGATCGCCAAAAGAGGATGGGGGCCATACGTTACTGCACGTCAGTATCTAATTAATAGGGTACTCACCAACCGAGGAGCAGTAAAGACCTGTCCACCGTTTGCGCGATAGTTGATGATAGAATGTGAATGAGTGTTCGACGAACGGCGAGCAGGTAGTACTTATGCCAGCCGCTACTAGTGACACGTTCAACTTGAAGTCATTGCTGTGCTTGTTTGGTCATGTTATATCCCCATATCAATTCTCTCCACTTTCACAATCTTATCCCAAACAACATTCTTGCATGGCACAATCGCGCAGCACGGGCGAGTGTTCCTACCGCACATATAATACCCATCATAACTACGCAGGACTTGAAGTCCGGTGCTATCCCTGCATCTGGAGACGTTGGTTCATCGTCTGTTGGGGAAGTTGAAGACAAAGGAAATCTCCTGGCTTTCTCTCGATCGTATCTTTAGGACGCCTGTGGCGTTGGTGACCGTATCTACAGCGGTAGAGATAATAGGGCCCGCTATGTCTGCTATCAGGTAAGTATGCCAGAAAGGTCTGGTGTGAAATATGCTCATGCTCATGCAATGGACCTGCTAAATACTGGCCAATTCCGACACTCCAAATCCTAATAGTCTTGTCGCAGACAGAGATGACAAGACCATTAAGATTCGGGATCTTTGCTTAGGACAGTACGCTGCTGGCCCATTCCAGGAAATGATATTTGTCCCCCGAGGTATATTCCCCTGATAGGTGTCACACTGTCATTGGCTCTTGGGTAGATGTCATTAGGCTATAGAATGTTTTACCCTGAGCTGGTAATATTGAGTGGAGGTGCCCCTTCGATGCCTCTGCCATATACTATCCAGTGCTAACATTTTTTAATATAATGGCATTGTCAGATGAGCCAGTGTAAGTGCCATCAGGCGGATATGCGTAGTCTCGGAATGGATCTACTATGTGTCCTGGACTACATTCCATCCAAAGTCCAATTAATGTCTCATTCCGAGAACGGAATACAATGCGATCACTATCAGCCTAGTGTATTGAAGAGTTGACTGAACAATGGCCCCGCCACTGCCCCATTTATGACTCCATTGAAAAAAATCAAAAGGAGGATGATAGTTTATCGGATCCAATCACATCCACCATTACTTCTCGAAAAGGGGGCACAGCTCAGTCCGACCGGGAGGTTGCCCATAAGATGGTTTGGTAGATCAAGTCGGGAGGATTGACGGGCTGACACAGTAGGTTACAACAAAATATGGTTGTCGCATGGGTCCAGCGCCGGAGAGCAGTCGCCCTCGATGAACCTACACATACAACGCCGGAGTCGAGCTTAGCATCTGGTAGAAAGTACAGATCGACCCGATATCCATACGCTGTGTGTGAGCACTATTGTACCTCTCGGAGCGAAGAAATGGTGAGAATCAGTGGTTTCATTTGCAATAAAAGTCATTGACGATCCTTCGAGAGGGCATCCACCACGACAAGCAGGGGTTCGATTCTGACGCAAAAGCGAGAGTCAGATTCTGGAATGAGCGGCTCGAGATGCTCCAAAAGGGTGTCATTTGGTGGATCCGCCTGAACCAGGGAGCCCTTGGGATGTGGATCTTCAGCTGGGCAGCCGAGCATTTGCCAATCCGTCTTGGCGAGTGCGATTTCGCAGCAAGTATCCTTTCTCGTGCGCGTACCCGACACCGAATGCACGGGGCGTGTCGTTGAGCTCCGACCAAGTTGGCTGCATTCGAGACCCAGGTGGGATCTCACGGAGGGGTAACATGTGCTTACTGGATCATGTTCTGGGTGTCACCTAGCACGAGAGTCGGTGACAGGCGGGGCGCACCGCCCTTGGAGAACGAGTTTTAAGATTGAAGTCCTAAACTTTTCGTTGATGTCCGGCCATGTCAACCCCTTAGCCACCGTCATCGTGAAGAACGCAAAGACAACCGACGGAAACGTCGTGTTGGAATATGAGGCAAGTTATCCAGACGCCATTGCTCACTGAAAACGGTATTCTTGCTGGACGTGGCACCAGTGTGAACGAGTGCAATGACGTCGAGCAAGTAAGCTAGTAATGCATGAAGATGAATTCCGATCTGTGTAGTATGTAGTCAGTGAGTCCTCCGTTATTACAGGTCACCAACCTCCCTCCAGAACCTCATCCATTGTGTCAACGTTGCCCGATTTCTAAACGCTCAACGCGAACAACAGCGATGGGTCAAGTTCGTCGGTCTCGTCAACAACACATGCCTACAAAACTTTGTCAGGATCCCTCACGCCTTTGCAAGCTTGTCTAATACTTATACTTACCAGGACGATCAACCCCACATGGGTGGGACTGCGCAGTCCGTCGTCAAAGCTTGAGTCGGGATTCTCGTGAGAAACGGGCGGGCCTCGTGGACGTGGAACTTGTCCCGCTGAAACCGAGCTCGCCAAAGCAGTGGACCAGAGTAAGTCGGCTCTTTGTTTTTCCCCGTCACCACTCACACCGATGTCCAGAATATGTCCATCCAGATCGACCGCATCCATACTCTCACCGCGACTAGACCTGTAGTTAATGGCCAGCCCTTTCTCCAGCACGCTGCTACGCGTGTCCATCCTAAGCTCCCCTCACCAGAATCCCAGCCACATGACGACCGCCAGTCCCAGATGGAACAGGCCCTCAAACGCTCTGTCACCCTCGTCATCTGGTACAGGGTAAATCACCCTCTCGATGTATCTCTCTCTGGCGCTAACCCCTTTCCACAGTCCAGCTGCGACCCCATACGGCTCACGCACGAAATATCAACCTTTCCCCTCTTCTCGCTCTCGCATTATCCCTCGGTCGTGTCCGACCTCGAGCTGACGTCGACCTCGTACGTCGACACCTACAACAGTGTGACGGGACACTGGGAACAACATCTGATCACCACCGTCCGCACGATCGAGTCTGAGCAGCGTCTCCTGTACAAGCTCCGAAAGAGCCTCCTTACCGGTTTGGCCGATGATGAGTGCGCCGGACTCGCCGAGGAGCTTGCCTTGCAGGCCAAGAAGAAGCAAGCGTCCCCCGCCGCCGTGCACCCCGTGCCCTCGCCTACCTCCGCCGCACAACTCAAACGGCCCCTCGCGGACACTGCCGAGGTGCCCTCCGCTAAACGGTTCTACATTCCTGAAAGCTATCCTGCCCATGTCTATATCCCACCCCCGATGAACTACATGCTCCCCACACAGACGATACCCTATGCCCCTCCACTCACGAGCCCCCCACTCAGCACTGCACGAAACGGGGGCGAGACGAGCGAGATGACGACGCCAGTTAACAGCCCGTTTCATGGCCCCACTATGAACCTGCAGTCCCCCGTGATACCCCCAACCCCGCTCTACAGTCCCAACACGCCCAACACTGCCATACGCACGTCCTATCCTCAACACCCACACGCACTGCTCAAGCGCTGGCCCAACGACTACACCGTATCCGAGATCGCGGCTGGCTTCCGCGCGATGGATGCGATAGTGGCGCAGTCACCCACCGCGACGCAGAAAGCCGCGTTTGAGCGCGTGTTTGGGTGTCGTTATGTGAAGAGCACGGTGTGTCGACACAGGGGGGTGTACCGCAAGGCGGATGCGAGCGTGAGGAACTTGTTTGAGGCAATGGGCAATGACGAACGCGCCGTGTGGGGTGAGTTTGTGAGGCGGGTGGAGGGACGGCCGGCAATGGGCAAGGGGAGCGGGTCGGGTGATGAAAAGGGGCTGCAGGATGAGACGCCGGGTGGGGTAGGACAGCCAGGACAGAACGCACAGAACGCAGGGATGGGGCAGGAACAGCAGGGTCAGACGGGCTCTGACCCGATAACTCTCGCCCCGATGGGACACTTGGCGATGCAGCCAGGTGAGTGAGGCGGTGCGCGTCGCGTCTGGTAAGAGGTTCTAACTGTGTCAAGGATTGCAACAGTCCCCAAGCGGTGCGTCGCGCGCGCATATATGAACGGTGATGCTGATCCCTTGATGCCGCGCAGGACGTGCACCGCCGTATGACCCCAGTCTTGTTGAGTCTCGTGCCAGTCTCGCAGACACCTAGACCTGCACGTCCATTAAGTTCATGGACCTCTCTCGTCCTCGCATGCACCATCACATATTCATGGCTCGCCTGGATGGTCTCTCCGGTAATTTATATTCCCGGCGCTTTAGGAAAGACGGATCGAGACAGAGTCCTTGTGGTACACAGCTTGTGCCACGTCGTGGATGGACTCATCAGCGCTCGCCTCTGATGTTTCACACTGCAGGCCGTTGTTCGGTTTGGGTCCAGATTGGCTATAATATACTTATGAGGGATGCTGCTACGCACCCTTCGGTCTTGTGTAATGAAGCATGCGTAGTACACGTTAGTCTGGTGACCAGCCCGGTCTATGAGGCAAGCCGTCGATAGACGGTCTGGTAAAATTCATGAAAATTTTGGAGGCAGAGCGGATTCTCAGGGTCGCGTGACCGCCAACCCCATTTTCGACTTGTCTGAGAGCACGTGGAAGCCAGATAAGCTCGATGTAAATTGTTAAGTCTTATCCAAGTCCTGTCTAAGTCTTGATAAGTGCTACTCGCGGCTCTGCTTGAACGGTTGGGTATTCTCACTCATTGCGTGCCCCGTCCTCGATCCCTCTTGGCTAGCAGATCCCCTTACCTACTCTGACATCAACAGTCACAGTCCGCACCCGAATATGCGCTCGAATGACGCCGACATCATGCGGGAAACGGTCACTGGGGACGACATCTCAAATGGCCAATCAGTGCGTCTTTCGCCATCAAAACGCATCAAGCAAGCCTTGGAGATCCTGCGGGTTGGACGAATCCCACTACTCGACTTCTTGATCAAGATCTTTGACCCGAATGAGCCAGAACATGCTTCATACCGAGACCGATTCTACACATTTCCGAAAGGCGCGAATAGTGGAAAGCTGGCAAAACTTCTCGATGACATATATGAAGATCAGCGTGGCCGACAGCAGCTCTCCGATTGGATGGAACCCCATGCGATTGACTTGGTGACCAAGAAAGTCTACGACGAGATGGATGCAGTGAAAATCAGGCTGCGAGGAACTGTCGACTCGATCACCCCCGAATACCTCAGGACCTGGGACTTCATCTCGTCGATGGACGATGTCGCGAACCAGTTTTGTCCAACACTGCATCGAATCTTACAATGCGCTTCACAGACGGAGTCCGCAAGGGAAAACAACAAAATTAAATCAGGACATACAGTATGTAGTTACTAATTAATTGTTGTTTATGAATCGAGATGCCTTCTTTCAAGGCATGCGCTGTTATCACCTCACAGCTTGCGAAGCAACGTTCTAATCACAGCCTTTTTTTTGCGGCACCGTTTACACTTTTTGCATGGGTTAACGGAGCCTCTCGGCAGACGATTGAGGCGTTATATCAGTGCGGTCTTGGAATATCATTCACATCGCTCCTCAGGTTATTGAACAACCTTGCAACATGTTGTATTGAAGATGCAACTTGTGCTGCCGTTGATGCCCACGTCTTTTGTTACGATAATATCAATATCAGCACCTCAACACACGTCGAACAGCGTGCCTTAGCTCCAGCAAAAGTACAGTCGGGGACATTTGCAATACTCTATGCGATCCGCAATGCCAACCCAGAACATATGCGACTCTCACCCATGTTACACCGTGCACAACAGGCTTCCGATCTCAATTTTGTGTCCGACATCCGCCTGACTCTCGAGCAACTGCGAATGTTGCACCACCAGTTCCGGGTTCATGTCGTCAGGATACTTTTTCAAAATTCAGTGTTTAAAGACTATCAACACAAGTCCGATTCAGTTTTCCAACACATACCCCGTCGAAAGCTCCCGAGCGGCTGGAAGACCAAACAATATCCTCTCCGCACATCGACGATTGATGAAAGCTCAGTCACAGGAAATATCGCTGTCATCAACGACGTCCACCTAAACCAACTCAGGATGACTCATGAACAACTCTCCGATCGAGCGATACCATCCATCAATGACCAGTCTACGAATGCTCGGATCCGTGGGGCAAAGCATTTCGAACTCAAGACCTTAATCCTTTCACTCGAATCAGCTGCTTTCAACTTGCGCCTGGTCTCTTTCACCTATCGACGAACCTAATTTGGGCACTTCTCCATGTTCATCGAGGATCAATCAATCAACCTGGTAGCCTCTCGTACTTCTTCGCAGTCTTGGATCGAACTCGACTCGGATGCGAACACCCCGATTACCATACGCTTCTCACGACACTGATGCATATTCTTCATGGTGTTATCCTCAACGCTTGGAAAGCTGAATGCGGGCACTCCACATTCTCATCATTTCTTTCTTCTAACCCAAGTCCTGCACAGCTTATTGAGATCGCTGATCGTGTCCTTCGAAACCATGCAACTCCACTCGTCGAGCCTGAGAAACCTGATACTGCCAATGAAAATCTAAGGATCCTAACTCGGGACCTTCTTTATGTCATCGAACTTATTCATGCGATATCAGACGGGGACTTTGGAAGAGTAGAGGACATGCTAGGACAACTGTGCATGATTTTTCGTGGCGCAGGATCCAACGACTACTGCTCCGAAATTCTGCATTTGATGTTCAACCTCAAGCGAGTTTGGACAGAAGAATTTGCGTATGCATTTATTTAACCATTACTAATTGGTTTCTAATAACCTTAACGAAAGGAACATTGTGCGGGACAACATGCTTGTTAATTTTACTGGTCTTGATGGTCACTTCATGGCAACCGACCTCAATATTGAACATCTTATCAGGTTTCTCAAGGTATTATTTATTTTTTTGCAAACAAGACTGCTAGAATTGGTGCTTTGTTAGCGATTTTATGCTGCGAAAGGTGTCTACGCCGGTTGGGATCGCCTTGGAGATATCTCCGCGGCTGTAGATCTCTTGCTCCAGATTCGAAAAAAGGTTGGCGAGGGGATTGAAATTGGCTACCATGGTATCACCCATATCGATCCTGACAACTCGGCATCCATCCATAAGATCGCGTACAAAGTGGAGGGAGAAGTTTTCGAAGCTGAAGAAGACGAGATCCCACACGCAGGCTTTGTTTTTGCAGAAAGTGAAGGCGATTAATCAGATTGCAGTGTATTAGTACTACATCTTTGCTTTCTTTCTCAGCCCTGCATTCATTGCTTTTTTTACCCGTGCCTTACCAAAGTTAGTGATGACAGCGTAGACCTGTGAACTACATGTTTGCCCCCATTCCTTCATCTCTCCGAGCAGATCGACGATGTCTTGACCTGACCATATGTTGCCCGGATGAGTTTTGCTCAAGAGCTTGAGTCCGTCATCGTTGCAGAACCATGTTGGGTCCCGCACCACACAGTGAAGATCTTGTGCATGTGCTTCTTTTCGCCACATCATCAGTTCTCGTAATAACGCAAGTCGGTCATCGCATGAGCGATACACGATTCGTTTCCGTTTTGCTGAAGTAATATCGTCTTCAGACTCAGTAGCGAGAGTGTCCATTTGACCAAGAAAGAATGCGGAAAGCTGAAAAATCGGAGTCAAGATGACGGTCACAGCACCAACGGTTGCTATAGGCCGTTGCTAGAAGGAGATCAGTAGACCAAAATATCTGTCAAGTGACCCAACCTTCTGGCGTCTCATCATCAAGGTACTTCGAAAGGAAGACACGTCGACATGTCTCGGATTGAGCAAATCGTATGGCCGCACATCCCGTTCGATCTTGCTTTGATGAGTTTTTCACCACCGTGCCAGCAAATGGTCGATCCGGGTCATCAGAACCAGCGTCGTCAACAGCCAGTTGAAGAACCCATGGCTCAACGAGCTCTAAGAAAAGGCCATGTATGTCGAAATCACGGGCAGCTCGACCTGCACGCTGTATCATCTCCGATGTGTTCTTGCATATCCCGTACTGAATGACTGCTTGGACACCTCGAATATCAAGTCCCTACGAAAAATAAGCACTGGTTCCCAATGTATTTTGACTTACCATTGAGGCTCCTGCTGTTGCATGAAGAATGCGGCACTTTCCATCGGGAGACGTGAAGTCTTCGAAGATTTGTTGAAGATACCCGACGGACATGTCGCTGTGGTAGTGCTGGACAATACCTTAATTACGTAGGTGAGATAGTAGGCGAGCATGAATGTAGCGCGCCGCATTGGTTGCTTCCTTCTTGCAGTCGTGGAATATCAAGGTTTTTGGAATCATCATTGGCGGGTGGAACAAAGTCGGAAGAAGAAAGTTGAGATTACGAAAGTCGACTGGGCTTCTTATCAATGGTGCGACAGCGTAGATAATATTTGTACGATTCGTAGAGAGTCGGATATGAAGACAGTTTGGGGACATGTTGAGCTCCCGTTTTACAGTTGCAAGAATATGCGGGGGGGAAGTGGCCGAGAGAGCTTGTATTGGTGTCCCCTTCGCTAGAAGAACACGGAGTTCTCCAAGTCGACCATAAGCTGGGCGGAATGCAGCTTCACCGTGGTGGGGAAGACCAGCCGTAAAAATATTGTGGGCCTCGTCCACATGAATGCGGTGGATTTTGTTCACGAAAGCACGATTTTTACGAATGAGAGAGGCCAATCGAGGAAAGTGGCCATTGAGCATGCCGAGTTGTTCTGGCGAAACAATGAGGTGCTGGTATTGACCAGACTTGATTGACTGATGATGTCGACAGACATTAAAGCAGTACGACATCAAAAAAAGGTAACTTACCTGCCACAGCGCGGGATCGTTCGGTGTGTCTTCATTAATTGCAATCGTGCTAATACCATACTTTTGAGACTCCATAACCTGTAGACACGAAGTGCACAGTTGAGATTCATGCGAGCTGTATCATACACATACCTGGGTAGTTTGTAACCGCTTCAAGGGCGATATCGTAAGTGAAATGCTTCCCGGACGGAGCAGAGTGGGATCAAGAGACAGAGTGTCTTGCCACACCCTGTCCCGGCCGTGATGATGGTGTCTTGTCCATTAAGAATAGCGAGAGAAGCTTGTAGTTGAAAAATGCGAGGAACGATTGTTGACGAGCTAAGAATATAAACGAGTAGGCATGCACGAAGTGCGTCCGTCTTGTCCTGGTTCGAGAGCGTTGATACGTATTCTAGAGGGATCTTGTCATGTAGGATGTCGTGAGCAACATCATAAAGAGCATCAAGTGATAAATTAAAGAGAGCAGTTAGAATGAGGGACAGCATGTCAAGGGAATAATTTAAGGGAGTGTTGCGTCGTTGCGTCGATAGCGATCGATCAACGACGATATAGACTTTGAATTTCACTTTATTTTGACAATAATAAAAATTGGTTTTCAAAACAATTTACAAACGCAAAACTCGCGTTTTCCCATTGGCTCCAGCTCACATGACCCTGAGAATCCGCTCTGCCTCCAAAATTTTCATGAATTTTACCAGACCGTCTATCGACGGCTTGCCTCATAGACCGGGCTGGTCACCAGACTAAGTACACGTGTGATGAATGATAACGATACCAGGTACAACGTCTCCGTCTCTTGCCATTACACACAACGCGGACACCATCCAAAACGTCGAGCATGGCAGATTCCGAATCGACGCGGAGTCGGTTGTTGCAAACGCGACAATTCAAGGACAGCGTGCACGACTATGGCGTGTTTCAGCCCATGTCCATTCTGATACTCTATTGATTCGTCGTGACACGCTATCTAGTCTCGTTTTCGCCCTGGATATGCTCCTTCATCGATACGTGCGTATCATCATACGTCTCCCTCGCGTGCAAAACCTCATCGGTGATGTTCTAGAAAACATTTTCAACGCCTGAGGTACATCAAACAGCTCGGTCTCTCTTACTATGTCTTTCCCGGTGCCTCGCACAACCGGTTCGAGCATTGTCTCGGTACGTCTCTCTCTCTCATAATCAGAGCCGTCTGACACGCGTCTCGCTAGGTGTAGGCTACCTCGCCCGACTCATGGCGACACACCTCCGAGACATGGATCACACCCTCGGCATCACCGACCAACACATCGAGTGCGTCGAGTTGGCAGGGCTGTGTCATGACCTCGGACACGGTCCATGGTCACATGTCTGGGATGGCATCTTTATCCCCGCGGCACTGTACGTCCCGTCTTACCCCCGCCCTTCTCCGTCCCCACTTATGTTCTTATTATGTTCTTATGTTCCAACTTCTGCACACGTGTTGGGAATCAAAAACGTACGCCTGACCTCATAACCTTGTTGCGGACAGACCTGGCAAGAAATGGAAGCACGAACATGCGAGCGAAATGATGTTTGATGATATGGTGGAGACGTATCAGCTCGATATCACCCCCGAGGAAGTGCTCGTCGTCAAGGCACTCATCGCTGGGGAGAAGAAGCGTTGCGCGTACGTCTCTTTTTTCTTTTCTTTTGTTGCAGACCGTGTGTATCAATGACGACAACAACGATGACAGGCTCGGCGAAACGATGCCATTCTTGTTCGAGATCGTAGCGAACCAGCGGAATGGACTCGACGTGGACAAGTGGGTCGTCTGAGCGGTGGTACCTCTCTTTTACTCAGCGTGTGATGTGATAGATTCGACTATATCTTGAGGGATTGCCACGCGGTGGGGGATAGAGGTAACATATCTATTTCGAGGTGCGTGCGTGTCCATTGGTTGGACGTAATACTGATTGCCTCGTTTCTTCGTGTCTTCGTGTCTTCGCGTCCCGTTCCAGACTCATCCATTCTGCGCGCGTCGTCGAAGGCAAGATATGCTACGATATCAAGGACGCGAACCAGATCTACGAACTATTTTATACCCGTTTTTCCCTCCACAAACGGATTTATAATCACAAGACCAGTATGTCATTTTTGTTGTGGCGTTTGTCGCGCGCACAGGATTCACGGATACGCGACACAGCAAAAGCGATCGAGTACATGGTCATCGATGCGTTGCTCGAGGCGGAGCCGTATCTCAAGATTGCAGACTTCGTTGAGAATCCAAAGCGCTATGTTTATCTCACGGATTACCTCCTCAACAAGATCGAAGAGTCGACGGAAAAGGTAAGCCCCTCGTCGTCTCTTCCCCCTCCTCACGTACTCATCACACATATACAGGAACTCGAAACCGCTCGGGCCATCATCGAACGCCTCCGCACGCGTGACATCTACAAAGTGGTCGACTACAAGGTCTTTCCGCACGAAGACAAGGCTATGATCGAAGCCCACGTGACGCCGGACGCAATCGTCGCGGTGGCAAAATCCGGCGTGTTGACGGGTGTGGACGAGGACCTGGTGGCGCAGTTCAAGCCAAGTCATGTGGCCGTGACGTGTTCGCTGTTGCATTATGGCAAGGCGGAGCAGAATCCGTTGGACGAGGTGACGTTTTATTCCAAGAAGAAACCAAATGGTGCGTCCTCTCCTTAGTGTCGTTGATTTCTTTTGTTCTTCTTTTCGGTTTTTCGGAAGACTGGGCTTGTTGACGTTGCGGACGTCGTAGAATGTGCCAAGGCGGATTACAGTGATATATCGCTTTTGATGCCGTCATCGTTCGCAGAGGCCTGGTTGCGGATCTACACAAAGGATGGGATATTCCATGGCCTCATTCAAGCGGCCTATCGACACATCTTGAAGAACCTCACGTCGGCAGGGGAGGCGCACGTGGAGGAGGGGTTCGATCCGGACGTGCTGGGTGGCCCGACTGCGGCGGTGACCATCGCAGGAGGGGACTTGGATTTGGAGCCCATTAAGGTGGGGCGACCCGGGACGCCCACGCTCGGGAACAGTCCGGCTACGCCACGTAGGTTTTCGGGCAACTTCAGTATGGCGTCAGTCAGATCGGTGTCTGCCTCGCGAACGGTGGGGAGGACGCCGAGTTTTTCGGAGAACCAGTTCACGGCTGTGCCGCCCAACTTTCGGGGCGAGTCCCCATCGCGAAGGTCAAAGAGTAAGCGAGGGCGGAATGCGAGCGATAATTTGGACAACGAACGGCCGAGGAAGAGTTTGAGAATTTCTGAGAAAGGTGCAGACGCGTCCTGAGTCTATGCGCGAGCGTTTTCCCCGTCCCGGTTTCTACATTCACTCCCATGCAATCATTCTCCTGATTGTTCTGTCGTCTGTCGATTGGCCAGTGTACACTAGAAAGCATTCTGCTACATGGTATCAGGTACATACCCCTCTATCACTACACGCTCATCTTCATTGGTATCGTCGGATGTGGATCATATCCCTCTACTATAATATTTTCGTACTCAAACTTGTCAATGTGGTCAATTTCTCGCCCAAAACGGATTGTGGGGAATGGTTTTGGCTCCCGTTGGAGCTGCGTTTGAAGTGCGGTGATATGGTCTTTGTAAACATGGGCGTCTCCGAGCTGGATGATGAGCTCGCGCGGTTCGGTGTGGGTGACGTGAGCGATCATGTGAGTGAGGAGGGCGTAGGAGGCGATGTTGAAGGGGATACCGAGACCGAGGTCCGCGGAACGTTGGTACATGAGACACGACAGCCCATTTTTGCCGTCCGGGGTGGATGCCATGTGCACATAAAATTGGCACATCATATGACACGGTGGTAGCGCCATCTCTGGAATCGCTGCTCATCATCGTCAATCTCCCCACCACCGATCCTACCAGACGTTTCACTCACCCGCCGGATTCCAGGCACTCAGGATGATCCGTCGATCGGTGGGGCTATGTTTGATCTTGTCGATGCATTCCTGAAGCTGATCGACGCCCTGCCCTGTATAGTCGGCATCGCAATCGACGTACGACGCGCCAAAATGGCGCCACTGGAAGCCATATACGGGGCCCAGATCGCCTTCACGGCGATGTCCGAGCCCGCGAGACTCGAGAAACGCCTTGGACCCGTTTCCATCCCAGATCTTGACGCCGCGTCGGGAGAGGAGGTCGGAGTCTGTCTTTCCGCGAATGAACCAGAGGAGTTCTTCGACGATGCCTCTGAGGTAGGTGCGTTTGGTGGTGAGGAGGGGCAGGGAGGCGTTGGTGAGGGTGAAGCGGAGAGCGGGGGGTGCGAAGAGGGCGTGTGTGCCGGTGCCGGTGCGGTCGTTGCGGGGTTCTCCGTCGGTGATGACACGTTTGACGAGGGCGAGGTATTGGTGTTCTTCGTGGGCAGCCATTTGGGAAGATGATATTGATGGTGGTTGAAAGGAACAAGACGCGACGCGACGCGGTGATAATGCCTAACGCGTATGTCACACTGCGCACGTGATTGATGTCACATCACATGGGTACTCTCCTGTTAGGAGCAAAGTCAATTGAAGGCGTGGCATGCTTTCGCTATTTCGACATGTCCCTTCGTCTCGCCCTGCCATGGTGTCGCGCAACTGGATACGTTCTGCTCACAACTTGGCTGTTCCAGCTACGGCCACACGAGTAACATCGCAAAAAATTTACAGAGCGAGGGTCAACACGCTCCTCTTTGGCGCAGACAGACTTCTCCTCACACCGCGCGCCGACACGCTCGAATCTTACCTCATGTCCAAACTCTCCGACACCAAGTTTTACAACACCTACCGTCCCGTGGCGTTCATGCGCCTGATACGCTTCTGCCTGGAACGACATTTATTCGACGTTGCGCTCGCCCTGCATGATCGCATGCTCAAGGAGGGCTTCCTGGCCGTCTACCCTCTCTGTGTTCGCATGACCGCGCTCGACATCGTCCATAAATCAACACACCTCAGGGAGGCCCTCCCCCCGTTGAAAAAACTCTTTGAGAAAAAGGCGTACGACGTCCCGGCGTTCATGGACCTCGTCCATTATCTGATCGACGACAAAAGCGCACCGGGCGCACTCGTAGATGAGCTTGCTCATG
>JBBPUO010000201.1:3258-13832 GCA_038094755.1 Caloboletus firmus | reverse complement strand
AATTCGTGTCCATACGCCAGATCAAGCTCAGCGAGTACCCAGACCTTGTTGGTGAGCTCGCCAGTATGAATATGCGTGCCGACCGTTTGGATGCCGCACAAACGTGGCTGCAGGTGTTTGAGGACACGTGTGGTGCACAAGGGGTGCTACCAGACGTGACCCCGTATTCGGACATCATTAGCACCCTCAACGACATCGATCCCAAGAACGCCGACGCGATTCAGGATGTGCTCTTTCGCATGAAATCGGCTGGCGTCACCCCAGATGCGAGCGTATTCAATGCTCTCATCCGTGTCAATTTCGTTCAACATCGGTATCAGGAAGCGTATGCACTCTACCACGCGCTCATGGACAAGCGATCCGACGAGTTGATGCCTAATGATGTCACCTACAAGATGCTCTTCCGTGCTATAAGCTTGCTGAGCCACCCCCGCGCAGCCCGGTCGTACAGACGTCCAGAGAACGCCGTTCCACCTCGAAGACTCTTCCGAGAGATGCTCGTGTGCCATCTAGAACAGACCAACGGTCGGCCATTCCGACCGTCTACGGTCGTCTCTGTGTCTGCATTCCATCTTGCACTTCGGACATTCATGGCACGCGAGGATTACGCCGCAGCATTCGTTGCCATCCGCACCTTGCACGTGTTTGGTTTTCAACCCAATCTGCAGACCTATTTGATCGTCTTGGTGAATCTCCTTCACCGTATGAAGCATGAGGTGCATCTCCCCCGCCCGCAAGGAACCTACCGTCTCGTTGATTTTCTCACGCACCTCCGATCCAACGAAGATCCGGATCTACATACCCTCCTAGATCGTATCCGGCAGGGTCAGCCCGCGTTTGAACGCACGGGCTCATCCTCTGTCGGTACCGGAGCCATCTCACATCTCCTCGCTCTCGGGGAACGCGCTCGGCCCACTCAGGATGATTTCCCCGACGTAGCCATCCTCCCTCGGTTTCCCTCTGAAGCCGATTTTCGCCGGCAACATGCACAGATGCCAACCGTCCCGATGCTGACAGGCATCGAGGATCTCGCACCACACCAGCGCGCGTTCTTTTCGCCCGTTCCTTTGGCGCGCATCGTCCATAAAGCGCTCCTGGGTGAATTATTCCGCAAGGCGGTGCATCGGAGCACGGACTGGGATTGGAAGGGCGCGGTAGGGCCTATCGTCGAGGAAACCCGACAAGAGATGATTCCGGACGGTGTCGCGGGGGTGTCAGAGATGTTGGAGAGGCGAGCAGAGAGGTGGAGGGACGGAGAGGGTGTATTGCCGTTTGCGGCGGCGAGAATGAGGCGCCGGAGACGGAGTGCACGGGGTGGGCGGGAGATTGCGTTTGACTTTGAGCGCTAGGGAAGGCATTTGGTGGGTATCTTTTGTTGCCTTTTGTGCCTCGTGTTTTTTTGCATACCTGGACGCCCTCGTACTTTGTTTTCAGGCCCTGTTTCGAGGACCGATGAGCTAGAACTCATACAAGATCCTAATACCATACAACCAAACACTCCTTCGACCGAGGTTGATAGCTAGTTACTTGGGCCGACCAAAGACTCGAATGGAGACAATCATTCTTCCTTTCCGGGAAACAACCACCGTTCCATGACAACCGTCCCGGGAGATCTAGGAAGGTGAAAGTGCGCGTATCACGTCGTGGTGACAGACAAGGTGCTCTCGCCTCTATCGGAGAGCCTTCCAACTTGTATTGTATTAGCCGACGACCTGTCGTGCAAAGCCGCGGGTCATTGACTCATTTGAGATTCCCAATCATTGCCTCGTGACGGGGATCGACGCTCCATGTCATGATGCTAAGCTCCCCCACACCACCCCAGCATGGCGAGGATACGTCACCCCCGTTGCCCCCCGATGCGACCTAGTCTCGCCTAGGCCATCCTTATCGGGCCTTTTCTGAATGTTGGCTTGTTGCACAATTGGAGCCCTTATCCATCCCGATGCCAGACATGGACTCATCGGACCCTCGAGTCCCCTCTTTTTTTTTGCAGTGTCATGTTGATGATATCGAATCATTCCAACTACAACTGCTACTCGTATGACGAAATGGTATATGACCAATGCAGATGAAAGAAAACTTGAACTAGTTCATGGCATGCTAGCCAGCGTGATCAACGCATTGGAAAAACAAAAGAAAGAAAAAAAGGGGAGGAGGGGGGGGGGTATATAAGCAAAAACCAGCCCGCATTTCTTTTTGGCGGGATAAAAGCGCGAGATGCGACCCGTACACGCCGACACTCATCTTTACGATCTAAAAAATCTTGTTCTTCTCGCGACGCATCATGCGCTTCGAGTGAGCAGCGTGCCCTGAGTCAATAGTATCTGTAAGAGATCGCTTGCACGTGCTCGACCCAGTTGGTAGGTAGGGGTCAGTCGATGTGCCGGACCCAGCTGGTAAGCTGGATTCGGGAGTCGTAGAAGGCAGAGCCGATATGCCAGACCAAGCAGGCGAGCTAGACCCGGCAATCATGGAAGGCAAAGCCGATGCGCCAGACCAAGCAGGCGAGCTAGACCCGGAAGTCATGGAAGGCAAGGCTGGAGTGCCGGACGAAGCAGGTGAGCTAGACCCGGCAGTCGCGGATGGCAAAGCCGATATACCGGACGTGTTCACGAAGATGTCGTTTTGAGCACCTATCCACACATCATGTTCGTCAGCTCGAGTTCGTTTCCACACGCGAAAAGAGAGGAGGAGGAAGACCAAAGCAACACGTACCGGGCAGGAAACCACATTTCTCGTTGTACATTGGGGTCTTTGGCTGCCCGTTCAGATCGTATCCAGTAAGATTCATGTTGTTCTTTTCCGCCTGATTCCAGATCATTAACGTCTTTGGTCCCGTCACGCACTGGCTTTGATCATCTTCACACCAGACAGGGTGTTGCGGCTTTCCGATCGTCTTGGCAGGCGTCGTCCCGTTGACCACTCTGCATCGTATGGGAAATATGTACATGTTTGGTGTTCCACAATGATAAGCCCCCTAGAGTACAGACGCATTGATCAGTGGACGAGAAAGACTGGTATTGAAATCATCCGCTTACCCAGCCATACTGTTGGTTAACGGAGCAAGATCATAATCAATAGCCATCAGCAGAAAACTGGTGCTTACAGCGCAGATGCATCCCTCCTCGGGACAGGGAGGCATACCTAAAGGGACTGAGTAATTGACTAGACGCTTCCACGGGGTCCTGCGTACTAGCGGTTAGCGCAGCTCTGCAAGGAAATGAACTAAATTATGGGGACAAGGAAAGCTCACTGTGGTGCCACGCTGAAAACAGTGAAATCGTCAGGTGTCACAGTGTAGATATCTGACTGCAATCTACGTGTGAGCATCACCGAAAAGTAGGCTGCAATAAAATGACGAACGCTGTACGCTATAGCAAGAACAGTACCCGCAGCATTGGTCTCATTCGTGCAATGGACTAGTCGAGCAACCCCTTCAGATTTCCGCGAAAACGCAAGGGAAAACGAACTCACGATTTGGAGAGGTGATGCAGGTGGCGTTATGATAATCGTCGGGATGCTCCTTCCCGTCTCCCCAATCGGAGAGTGTGCCATACTTGCCGTATGTGGTGGCGGAAACATTTTCCGCAATCTCCAAGGTGGCGTTTTTGCCAGGGACACTTTAGGAATCAGGAGGATAGCAGCCAAAAAAAAGGCAAAGTCGAGATGATGAGGAGTCACATTCAAGTGGTGCATGAAAAGGATGAGCGTACAGATCCAAAAAGACACCATCTGCAGGTGGAGCATCTTTGCACTACCAAGGCGCGGTGAGCATAAGAGTGTACTTGAGGAGATTAAAAACTACCCCAGCATAGTTGTGCATCCAGTAATCGTTGTATGCCATTTGGTAAAGAGGTTGAGAATTTAGATTGTTGTTGTAGTCGGGATTATTTGGATCCGGTCCCTGTCAAAGCACAGATGCAACCGGAGTGTAAGCTGGGAAATTGTGGTAGGAAGGATGGAAGATCACATAGAGACAGTACGCCGCTGCGTGATATGGACCCTGGTGTGCATGGGCGAGACCAACTAAGGCAATAGAAACCCATACTCCAGAGCTGAATGGATGCGTGAGCATTGCTCAGACGAAATGAGGGACAAGAATTTCGAAGATGTTTAGTCGAGAGCCTGCACGACAGTACAGTATAAAAACGAGTGGGCAAGCGAACCTTTGGAACTATGCGTCCGTCCGAGGTTTATATATTTACGCCATGATGGAGATCATGAAAGCAGAAGACATCGCATGCCCTTTGGAGACAGTTGTGACGGTGGCACCACCACGAACTGAGGTGGGGCAGGTCGTTTTTCGGTCAATCTTCCTGGTGGAAGGAACTAGGCAACCTGGCACATTCGCCTCGCTGCCATCAAACCAATCCTTTGGAAGCGAACGACATCGATTGTAGTTGTCTTGGATACAGTGACTGCACATTTTCATATAGCGGTATCTGTAACCAAGCTGAACTTCAGAGCTGACAGTCTCTGTTGTTCGCCCTGATACTGGATGAACGACCATCATCATATCTCAGTCGCTACGGTGCTTGCGGTTTCAAACACATCGTAATGGGATTATGGTATGTCCCGTCTCGCCCGAACCCGGTTTGGTGGTCCTCCCCCAAGGTGATATGACTGAAGTCGGCGAAAATGGCGATAAGCCCACATTTCCCATTTATGATTCTAGCTGAGTGGCGGACAACGCGCTGGCGCTGCACTGGCGTACGTCGTGTATGCCAAAGCCGATTTGACCACTTACTTTAGGGTCGCTCCTGCGCGTCGACTCGCCTATAGGGACCTCCTTGATGACGTTCTGGCCACTGTCGATTCATGTGTCTCTCCGCGTTTCCGGTATGCTGTTCGCCGCCTCGTTCACAGCACCAATTGACATTGGATTTTCTTCAGAAAACGTCATCAGTGCTCAAGGGCCTTGTCACCGAAGCTAGAATCCTAGACAATGTGACCAGATCACATACATGCGGGGTAAAAGTGCGGATCATATCGCCAGTTTCCTTTCGACCCCCGATGGTGCGATTCGCAACATCATATAAGTAGCCTTGTGAGTGTTTTCAGGTGGTTCAAGTTCTTCGTTGCAGTCGACATCATGTTACATGTGGTTCTTTGTTGGGTGGAGCGAGCCGATCGACCACGCCACCCCGGTCGAGTGGGAGCGGTGACATCTCACCCACGATGCTCGTCGCCGAGCTGGACACGGCTGAAAAACTCGATCGGCGCACAGGTTTCAACAGGCGGTTATCGCCCCTCTATCTCCCGTCCATAAGCCAGCGAATTCTGGGTTGTTGAAGGGGTGCAACGAGCATGGGTATTTGCTTGGATATACTATAGGCTCCTCAACTTGGCGTCGATCGTGTTGGCTGCGCCGGCGCCACTTGACGATCGCGTACGTCGTGTGGATAACTATCAGTAGAGTGGTGGATGGCCTCAGCTACCACCAGTACTTCGAGCTGGATTGCTGATAAGTTGAACGAGAGAGATGAGATGAATCATGAAGTATTGTTGATTCTCTCTTTCTTTTCTTTCTTTTTTTTGGAAGGGGGGTTCTCAGACGCCGATTGAACACGGTCGCGTGACAGAGTCTGACGCGCAGGGGTGTAGTTGATGGACAAGACGAGCTATTTGGCATTCAAGCCGGTGGGGTTAGTGCAGCATGCAGGGGAAGGCGAGCATGGATAGGTCAAGACGGAGGAAGGAGTAGAGCGTGTATACCATATTATTTGTAGCTCCTCGTTCATTCGACGTTTCGAACGAATCGCATGGTCAAAGAGTTGGCCGAGGTGATAGTTATACACGTCATGTTAGGGGGTAGGGACCACGTAATCCCAAACTACCGTTTCACCTCGTATTTTTCCCACCCGATCTCAGCAAGTTTGTCTACCTTGCCCAACACTTCTTTTTCAAGTCCCTCGAGGTATCCTTCCATCGCCGTGAAGAGACTCGGCATACCTGCGCCAAGAATGCGGACGGCAAGCAGACCCGCGTTCATGCCCCCGTTGATCGCGACCGTCGCCACTGGTATACCACGCTACGCAGCATCATAGAAAGTGAGCATACGTTCCACTGAACACACTAACCAAAAGAAAGGAGGAAAGAAAGAAAAAAGAAACCGTTCCTACCGGCATCTGCACGATACTATGCAAAGAATCCACCCCGTCCAATGCACTCCCCTTGACAGGAACGCCCACTACAGGGACACCGGTCATTGCCGCTACCATTCCTGGCAGATGCGCCGCGCCGCCTGCGCCAGCCACGATGACCCGCAGCCCGCGCGCCCGTGCACTTCGCGCATACGAGACCAGCCTGTCCGGTGTACGGTGCGCGGAGACAACCGTGAGCTCGTAGGAGACGCGAAAGTGGTCGAGGACACGTGCAGCGGGGAGGAGTATGGGGAGGTCCGAGTCGGAGCCCATGATGATGCCTACGATGGGATGCGCGCTTGGGTGGCCGCTCCCTGGGACTTGCAAGGGTGGGGCATAGGCGTCGATCTCTGCTTGTGTGCTGGGAATAGGGAGGGCAGACAGAAGGGGACGGAGGCGAGCCCGCAGGTCGGCATCGGTGTCCGCGACGAGAGTAACGTGCCCCATTTTTCGGCCCGGCCGGCACTCGGATTTACCATACCAATGGATAGCGCAACCGGGGATGGTGAGTGCGGTAGTGGTAAAGGCTTGGATTGGGTCCATGGAGGTGGAGCTAGCGATGATGTTGAGCATGGCGGCGGAAGGGACTTTGAGGGCTGTGCTTCCCAGGGAGAGCCCAAGGATGGCGCGGAGGTGATTCTCGTATTGGGAAGTGTGGCAGGCTTCGATGGTGTAGTGCCCCGAGTTATGAGGACGAGGGGCGATTTCGTTGATGTATATTGTGCCTGGGATGGTGGTGAGCAGGCGGACGTTAGAGGTGTGTGCGTGAACGCGACCATGCGTACGGACCATCTTCCATAAGGAACATCTCAACACCAAAGACACCGGCGCCTCGGAGTGTTTGAATGGCAGCCTCGGCGACACGCTGCGCACGGGAAGCTACAAGGCAATCGTGGCTCCGGAGGGGAGCGAAAACGAGGTGGCAGATGTTGTTCTTGTGGATGGTCTCGACGGCGGGATAGGACGTCACGTTTCCGTCGGTAGTACGTACAACCATGACTGCAATTTCCTTGATAAAGGGGACCCATTTTTCGGCGTATAATGGACGGTTCGCGAGCGCTTGCAGTGCTTCTGTCGCTTGATCAAGTGTCCGAACGACAAAGTTGCCTCGTCCATCGTATGCGAGCGTCCGGCTCTTAAGCATGAAAGGGAGACCGAGCTGGGTGGCGGTGGCTTCTATCGACTCAATCGTCGGCTCGACACTGACGAACTCAGAAACGGGACAGCCGTTGGTGCGCAAGTACTTCTTCTGTTCGAATTTGTCCTGAATGACAGCGATCGTGGAAGGGCTAGGGTGAATGACGGCCCTTGCCCCTGGTGTCGATTCGATCTCTTTGAGCACGCCCACGTCGACATGCTCGATCTCCACGGTTACAACGTCTACTTTCCCCGCGAGTTGTCTGATCTTTTCGGGGTCGGCGAACGAGCCGTCGATATGGGCGAGCGCGGGCGAGCGGGGTGCGATGATCTGTTTCGCTGGTGCTGACTCACCGACGTCAAGGATGACAACGTCTATATTTAGTAGAGAAGCGGATGCTGTGAGCATTCGCCCGAGCTGGCCACCGCCTGTTGAGTTTAAACATATCAGATGGCCCTTCCGCCGTGAATATGAGATGGACCTGATATTCTGCGAGCAGCAATGAGGACATCCCAAAGAAACCACAAGGATGAGAAAAGGCTCACGCGCACCAAGAACACCGACAACTTTGCTGCTCATCGTTGTGGTTGTGGATGATGGTCACAAAGCGGACTCTTCCGACCAGTCGTCGGTACCAGTGGCCCCGACTGAGACCAAAACCACCCGTATTATAAATTACGTAAGCACTTGCAAAATCAGTACTTACTGGCACAAGGCAAACCCAGTATCGGTACGGCCCTGCAGGCCATAACTGTTCATACTGCAGACGTCGGCTAACATGACAGCACAAGTTGGAAGGGTCTCCGATCCGGTAGAGGCGGGAGCATCTTGCCTGTCTGACACTACGACGTGATACGCGCACTTTCGTTTCCTCTCCCGGGGCGGTTGTCATGAAACGGTGGTGTTTCCCGGAAAGGAGGAATGATCGTCTCCATTCGAGTCTTTGGTTAGCCCAAGTAATTAGCTATCTCACCTACCTCGGTCGATGGAGTGTTTGGTTGTATGGTATTAGGATCTTGAGTTCATCGGTCCTCGTCGCCTCGAGACAAGGCCTGAAAATAAAGTACAAGGACGTCCAGGTATGCAAAAAACACGAGGCACAAAAGGTAATAAAAGATACCCACCAACTTCCCACCAAACCCCTTCCCTAGCGATCAGAGTCAAGTGCAATCTCTCGCGCACCCCGCGCACTCCCGTCTCCGGGGCCTCATTCTCGCCGCCGCAAACGGTAACAAACCCTCTCCATCCCTCCACCTCTCTGCTCGCCTCCCCAATATCTCTGACACCCCGATGCACCGCCTTGCGGAACAATTCACCCAGGGGTGCTTTATAGCCCGTTCGCACTGCTGGTCCCGACTTTTCCCGCGTGGTGTGGACTAAAAACCCATTTGATCCGAGGGTGCAGTCTCCTACGCGTCGCTCCGTCACCGGCACACCGTCTTCCCGCCAACTCATGTGCCGAGATGACCTGCTCCAAACCCTATGAACGAGAACCACCAGATTGTGCCACAACGCGTGAACGTAGTCCACCCCGGAACATGCCGCTCATTTCGCCTTGGCCAACCTTCGGAGCCTGAGAGAGATAAGGTGACGCGACTCCAACACGGACTTTTCCTTGCCGTTGAAAACTCGTCCGGGACCGTGATGTGGATTCTGGAGTGATAGTGGGCTTGGATCTTGATCCCACACAGGTTCAATGAACACTCTCCCGAACCCCGACGGAATCCGCTGGAGCGCTGGCGAGGAGCGGACCTTGATATCGATAGAGATGGCATGCTGCGCAAAAGAAGAAGAAAAGGTAGTCTTGTCGTCTCGCTTGAAATGGTGTGATCGATGAACACCAAATTTTACCTCCTTGACATCCATCAAGAGTAGGGGGCTACGCAGTGTTCCTCCCCTGATGCTACAAAGACGGCGGAACATGAGATCGGGGGCAGTGGTGGTTTGCATGGGGGATATACCTTTCACGCGGAACACACAGCTCATAAAGACTACGGCGACGCAAGACCATGAACCAACTTCTTCACGACTACTGACATGGGCTGATCACTATTTCAGAAGACATTGAGCATGTCGGATCACTTGGACCAAGGTAGGAATGACCTGAACCCACGTTGATAGGGTTCGCGCCCATTATCGTCGAAGAACTCTGGCTCATCCGCGGAAAGACAGACTCCAACCTCCTCTCCCAGCGCGGCGTCAAGATCCGGGACGGAAACGCGTCCAAGGCGTTTCTCGAGTCTTACAGGCTTGTACATCGCCGTGATGGCGATCTGGGCCCCATATATGGTTTCCAGTGACACCACTTTGGCGCATCGTACGTCGATCTCTATCGACGGTTTGCCTTGTGCAACCTCTTTTGGACGGGCTGGTCACCAGACTAGGAACGTCCCATCCTTGTGTAGATTCGCAACCACAGCTCTGCGAACGAGGACTGCATCAAGAGCGATATGTCACTGTAATCTGCCTTGGCACATCCTGCGACGTCCACAACGTCCACAAGCCCAGTCTTTTGAAAACCGAAAAGAAGACCAAAAAAAATCACGGCGCTAGGGAGAGGACGCACCGTTTGGTTTCTTCTTGAAATAAAATGTTACCTCGTCCAACGGATTCTCTTGTAACTGACCTTTAATAGGTAGCATCATTTATTCATACAGTGCACGTTAATCAGAGCCCAACTATTGATCCGATCGTGTCCTCATTACTGGCTGTCTCACCTGACTGCGACTGGAATCCATTTCACAACGGAACCTCGAACTTCTAGACTCGGCTAATGACAAGTACGGCACGTGAGCTCTAACAGTGAGTCCCGGACACTCGATTGAAGAATTCTGAGGGAAGCCATCGTAACACTCTGTGACTCCGGAGTGTGCATCAGTTTGCACTGCCAGCTACGCGAAACAATATAAGTACAAAGCATACGCGAGAGTCGTGGGTGAGATACATATGCAATTTATGTCTAGATGCCAACATTAGCACTGAGGTTCAGCGTCGAAAGTGGAAAGCACGCACTCGTTGGATCCCAGCCATACGTTTGGCATCTTTCAAGTCAAGGTTCTAGCTTTACGGTACTTGGATGAAGAAAGGCGCTATGGAAGCTGGTCCAACACAACTTCCATCTCGTTCACACCACCACCGACAGAACTCGAGGAAAATACATCGGCACCGGAAGCAAGCGACTCTATGAGGAGCGCCAGTCGTGACGGATTAAGACTCGGTTCCTATCCGCCGACGAACATGCTCAGCCCGAAAACATTTATAGATCTCGTCAGGGGACACACACCTTCTGTAAG
>JBBPUO010000200.1:0-33368 GCA_038094755.1 Caloboletus firmus | reverse complement strand
ATGGTGCTCTCAGGCAGCCGAGTTGTCATGCAGCTGACTAATCTAGTTCTACATAAAAACGGCAATCCGAAGAATCCCGTGCCTGGCTCAAGGGTCCAGGAACATGCCCCGCTCGTACATGGACGGCATATCTTGGAGGAATGTAGAGTCCCCGTAAATATAATGCTCGACGTCCGAAGGACCTTGGTTACATAGTTTCGATACCGCGTCAGGGCGGTGTGACCTAGTTCTCTGGTGTCAACGGGTTTTTAGTTTCGCGAGATGATGAGGTCGGTGCTGTCTAGTATTGTTCGGCTCGCGAGACTGGGCTAGGGTCGTCGAAGAATCTAACAGTTCCACAAAGAGCAGCAAGGATCATCAAAAAAGAGAGAAACCGTGAAGGAAAGAACATGTATTTGATAGCGTAGGGGTGACTCGGCATAACAATGAGCGAGGGCATAACAGGGAAAAAAACATACAGCATATATCGTGATCTTGACACCTAAAACACGACGCGACAAAAGTAGTAGAGAACGACGAGAAATAAAGAAAGGAAATAGTGTTTGACAACCAAAAAACCGGCTCACAGAAGAGAAAAAAGAGATTGACCGTACGATCGGATAGGTTGCCTGTACAATCAGCGAGGACGCTTTCTAGCCTCATTGTGTCTCTCTTTCCAGAGCCTCTGTCCAGCCAATCGCAGGATGCCACCAACAAAAGGTCTTCGTATAGGTCTGTCCTAAAACCCGGGTTGCGTTCCGTTGGGCTGTAAACTTACCCCAATCGTCTGCCTCAACAACAACTCCACCCTCTCTCGCTCGTCCGAAATCCGCGACATCTCTTCCTCCCATCTCGATACTCGGTGTCCATAGATCACCCGTAACGCCTCGAGGCTATGCAAGGTCGTCTCTAGTACGCGTTTCAGGTCGCCTTCTCGAGCCTCCGACGACGTGTCGGACCCATCGCCTGATGAGCTCGTCGAGCTCAGGAGACGCTCTATGATAGAGGCGGTGGCCGTGCGTGAGCGCGTGCTGTTCCGACGGGACGCAATGCCTTTGAAAGCGGTCCGAATCTGGGTCATGGCAGGTGACTTGATCAGCTGATCACGTCGGATGGAGCGCGATGTCAACGCATGCATTCTCGTAGTGTGGGACGGCGCCGCGAGGAGAATCATCGTCGTATCCGTCTCACAGTCCAATGCTTGGAACTAGACGCATGATCGGTTAAGCGACCAGATGGCAGGGAGACGACAAACGAAAGTGAATCTTACCGCTTGATGCAACGCCTCCCATCGTGTATCCCACTTGCGTCGCCTTTTTTCCATGCTTGAGATGAACGACGGATGATATTCGAGGTCCAACAGTTCGTCCTTGTCGCCCTCCTCGTCGACCCACTCCGCATCATCGCCATCACTATATCCATCCCCATTTACCCACGCTGGCTCTTCGTGCACCTCGTATCCCTCCCCGGCTGTTTCCTCGCCCGAGGAATATGGCTCTGGACTCGTGTCCCTCGGTTGCGTACTCTCTACGCGTGGCGGTGGCTTCACCACCTTTTGTTTCACCCCTGAAGCAGGCGTCCGCAGATTAGACGACTTTTCTCGCCGCTTCAACCCTCGTCCGCGACTGGCCGGGAAAGGTAAACTAACAGGCTGATGACTCGGCGATGACTGCAAACTCATCGAATCGAATCGACGACCCCCGAATGCTCTCGAGGCTTGGAGGAACGCCCATGGATTGTATCCCGCGCCTGGGAATGGTGTCGAGGAGGGAGAAAAGGTGGAATCGCTCATGGCCGCATTGTTGTTGAGTGCATACATTTGCATTTGAAGGGCGAGCTGTTCCTCGATGACCGATGGATGATTCGGATCGTAGTTAGAAGATGGAGCAGTGGGGACGGCGTGTACAGAATAGTGGTTACGATGGACATGGGTGAAGGGATAAGGATAGGGCGAGCCAACGGGAGGAGCAGGGCTGGGTTGAATGCTAGAAACAAACGGGGATGGAGACGGTGCGGCAGTTTGGCTGTGCGGTGTGGGAGGTATGGGAGCGTTGGGACGAGCGGACTGGAAGTACGTCTGAAGGTATGCCGATGCAGGATCGTCGTAATAATGATCTTCTCGGAGAACCTGAGTCTGAAGTGGATGTGGCCGAACATTTGGTTGTTGTGGACTGAAATTCGGAGACTGCTCCGTGACACGATTGCTTCGATCGTCCCGATTATCGCTGTAAGAATGACTTTGCTGGCGTCTCAATGTTTCCTCTGAGATCCCATGGGTCTGCTCAGCGTTCGCCTGCACGGGAAGTGTTTGCAACTCACGGCTCTCTTCGGATGGTCTGGCTTGAGGTTTCGAATTGACGACAGCATCGAAACTACGGAGGCCAAGCTGATCAGTGGAACCGTTGCGGTGATGTTTTGTAAGACTTGCGAGGCGATTGTTGGGGTAGGAAGAGACGTAGTGACGAGCGGAATATGACTCAGGTAGAGTCACACTCGGCGAACGAGGGGTGTAACTTCCCGAATCACCATCGCGATCATTGTCATTTCCAGGGCGCATATACCCAGTTTCGGTGTCAATCAGTGTGTCGTCGTCGTCGTCGCGAGGAGGATTCCCACCATGATCATACTGAAGATGTTCGGGATTATCTTTCAACGCAGCGACGTCGTCTTCGGGCTCCTCCTGCACGGGAAGCGACTTGTCAGGCGTGCGAGTTTTCATCGCCTGAAGGGGTGGCGTCTGGCTAGCGAGCTTGCTGGCAGCAGGTGGTGTAGCGCGGGTATTCTCCGCGTTGCTCGCGCTGGAAGATTTTCGAGCGGTCGGGGGAGTCGGGATCCGGACGTGCGAACCAGTAGAGGGCTGATATGAGTCGCGCTTTAGGGAGACATAGTCTCCGGCAGTTCCACTTTCACCGGAAGAACCTTGGGGAGTAAGATAAGGCGGCGATACCCGATCTGGCGAGGGACCTCGTGCCTGAGGATGCCCCTGAGGAGAGTAGGAGGGTGAGTTTCCGGGACTGGTGGGTAGAGGACGATTGCGGGTTTGAATACCGTCGCCCGACTGAGGCTCCCTCTCGCGTTCACGTTCGTTGACTCGAGTTGGTCTTCTCGCAGGGGGTCCACCCATCCCCTGAGGACTGTCTCCATCTCTAACAATTGGGTGTTCGCCGGCTCGAACGCGGTCAAGGACAGACTCCTTGTGGGGGGAAGGTGCTTCGCGCACGTAGACTGCGCCGCTCTGGGCGCCACCGGCGTACGCAACGCCGGACGTACCTGGAGCAGCGGGTTGCTGGCTCAGGGTCTGCGCATAGTCAGCGCGCTCGATCTCCGCCATCAGTTCATCAGTCATGTGCCAGTTTTCTTCCATAGCGTGGAAAGATGCGAGGAATGGCGGAGCAATCCTATTGATGGGGCGAGGGTATCCCATTGTAGGATTCATGGGGACGTGTGGGTGGATGCCGGGCTGGTTGTGGGAGAGGGCGGAAGGGAGAGGGGGAGGAGGCTGCTGAGGAGGGAGTTGGTGCATGTTCGGTTGGCTGACGGGGTGGACCGGTGGACCGGGCGGAGTGTAATGCTCCTGTACGTCTTCCCTAGGGAGAGGAGGAGGATTGGGTGGCGAGGGAAGCTTGGACACGTTGTTTGGTGGTTGCGTCATGGGGGGTGTAGCTGAGCGCCTGGATTGAAGGGATACGTTGGCCGAGGGAGGACTCTGCTGTGCTTGGCGTTGATTGGGCTGCATGTTGGCCGCGTTGAATACTTGCATCACTGATGGGACGATCGGCAAAGACTGCGCTTTTACTGTTCGCTGCCTGTCACGCGGAGACGGGGACATCTCGCGAGGTGGCGAGTTCTGGGACGAGCCTGAAGAGGGTGAATCGGTCAGGGACTGTTGCTGCACAAAACGAAAGGACAAAGGGAGTGACTAGAGAGGAAAAGGTCGAGAGAAATGGAGAGGGAGGAGAGGTACAGCACGCAAGGCTAGCCGCTGCGGACCATGGAACAAGCAACACAGCACGGGAATCAACGTGATCCAATGAGCCACGGGGGCAAAGTTGGCACAAGACAGCAATTGCGAAGGAGAGACTTACTTTGGAGTGCGGGATACATCTGAGACTTTCTGGATCTGTGCGGGGAGTGACTTGACATGGGTTTTTATGATGCGCCTGAGGGGATCGGTAAGTCGGCAGGGGGGAGAAAAGAGGTAACAAAAGAAAGGCGAGATCGGATAACAAGACGAGCAAGACGTACGCGCGTTTCCAACGTGGTTTTTCGGCGACAACGTTGCTTCAGCTGTACAAGGGGTCGGCAGCCACGAATGGAAGCTGCCTCGAGGCAGTCCGAGTCAGCGACATCCGGTCCGGTCCCAATTCTTCTTCGTCCCTCATTTCCGACGGTCATCACTGCAGAAAAAAGACATATAACAGAAAGAAAAAAACGACGTGGACTCGCAGAACTTCATCTCCACTCGTTTTCTTGGGAATGGACGTAAACTACATTCCAATACCAGTGTCACGCGTGTCACAAATAGGGCATCCGCTTGATAAGGCAACTCGTGACACGCTAACACACACTGACACTGATCGTCGACGAGCTCAACCAGAAACCCACCTTCGCCGTAACGATGCCGTCCAGCGCAGCAAGCAAAAGGTACGGTAATCACACACCATTAGACCGTTCTATTGTCCAAGTCGTCGACAATCAGGTTCCTCCAAGTTTACGATGGTCTGCCAGCCGACGCCCAGCACCTCCTAGTCCAGAAGCACCTCGCGCCCCTCCTGGACACCGTCTCCAGGGACAGACAAAAGAGAGTCACCGCATCTGCCACAGAGATGCAGCGCAGATGCGCCCGCATGCCCTCTCTGAACCTCAAAGCTAAAAAGGCCGAGATTACTGCCCTCTTGCTCGAGCTGTCTCGTGACTCCAAACGATCCCTCATCAAAGAACGCTCGCGCAGGGAACAGCTCCTTTCCGAGGCTGTTGATAGCTTGGCCCAATGGCTCAACGATATCTGGAAGGTCGTTTTCGAATTTCGCGCCGATTTCAGAGCCGCCCATGCTTGTCTGCTCTGTGCTTGCGACGCCCTGGATCAGATCGGAAACGGATCCGGAGGGCAAGTCTGTGCGTGATCACACGTCACTTCTCTCTCACCACTCTACAGTTGCAGGTGTTCCTACGCGAACATGTTCATTCCCGTCGAGATCAGAAGGTCCTCCGGCAAAATTGTCAAGTCCTTTACCCTCAATGGTGCTCATAACCTCAAAAATGTCATGTTGTGGATATGGCGTGACCTTTTCATGATCATCCTCGCCACAGGGTCCAAACGTCAGAGAAGCGTTGTCCCTGACATGATAGATGATATCCGCGTTCTTCTTGGTTGGCGTGCACTAGAACGGCTCTTACGTGGTGGTAGCAAGTGTAGATTATCCCATATTAACTCTCCCGCGTCGTCCTCACGACTCCATCAGCATTCTTTGAAGAAGACACTGAAGATGAGGAAGAAGAATTTGACCTATCGCAAAATGCTGAACCCCTCAACATTGTCGACGACGACAGCGACCGGAATTACATTTCTGACATTTGTTCAACTGTATGTGACGAGGAACTTTATCCACGAAGCTTTTATGCCGCTCATTGGTCGTGGCGCATTGCTGAACATCAATCACGACTACGACACCTTGTTCACACCGCCCTCCTCGATATTTTCAAAATCGCACCCTCGGGGCCACTATATTCTAGTATGGTATCCATCGCCCAGGACGAAGATGACTTGGAGGAAGAGCTCCACCCACTTTTGATGTCTGTGGCCGGCCACTCTTCCGACAACCTTTCTGCCGCGCTGCGTATCATGTCCCTGAATAACAGACCAGACAGCGTCAACAAGCTTCTCAAGGCTCATAAACATCTTTTACGCCCACAAGATGCCGCGTCGTTGCAATTCGCGGTGCTCATCATGTCGAGCGACTCCTTGTATCGCACGCATGCCATTTCAATCGTCGAAGAAGAGCTCTTGGATGTCTCTAATGTCTTCCACGCCGCTATTCGCTTCAGTTTCTGTAATATCGATTCGGAGATTAACAAATATGAACTACCACAAATCCTCGCTCTGGGCCGAGATTCGCTCAACCGTCGCACGCGCGTGGAACGATGGGTCAAAGCTGTCCTGACGCCACAAGTTGATACCGCACATCCCATGGCGCTCGCCGCACTCATGATTGGTATACCACTTCCCCCGGGGGTCGAAGGCACTGATGAGGGTGATATGTTGGGTTACTTTGAAGTCGATGGGGACGACCCAGATGTGGAGGATTTGAGAGAAGAGTTCAGACCAAACATCAAGGCCCGGTTTCAGGGATGGGTGGAGACGGCGCTCGCCATCAAAGGAGGACCGCCTTTGCTGCTGAATGTGTATGCCAAAGTCATCGGCGACATGCCCTTTTTGAATGGAGACGATGTTGTGGAAGAGATGTCCGCACGGTACGCCTGGGTCGTTCTTTTATCTGCATGACTTTGACTGACGGGTTTTAATCCAGGATAGTTGACCGTCCGAGTAAACTACACGTTTGTGATGCGCTCGAGGTGTTCAGGGAATTTTGCGAGAAACAGAGCCTGAAGCTCGCAATGGTGAAAGGGAAGGGGAAGGCAAGCCAGACTAAGGGAGCGGCGAAGGGGAAGGGGAAGGGGAAGGGGAGCCAGACCAGAGGAGTGACGACAGCGAGTACGGGCCAGACCAGAGGGGCGGCGACGGCGAGCACGAGTCAGACCAGAAGAGCGACGATGGCGAGCACGAGCCATATTTTTGTGCCAGGCTCAGGCTCAGACTCGGCGTCGGATCCTGTCACGGATGCCGATTGATGCTAGTCTTGCTGTTTCTTCTCGTGTAGCAGTGCTACGCGCACGTTTTCGTTTTACACTACTAATTGCAATGGGACTTCGTACTTTTGGTGATTATAACGAGGAGAAAAAACACGGACAAACACGGTTTCTGTGCAACGCCTACTTGTATTCCTGATTTGGGCATGCCTTTGTCTCTGGCACACTTGTCTACGACCCTACGGAAACGTGTTGTATCTCGGACGTCGAAAATGCTCATTGTACTGCTTATACAAAGTGCTCATTCAACGACCTCGGATCGCGTCCTCTGACCAATACCATTACGGAAGTTTCTGCTAACAATTCATCAGCGGGACGAACAACGCCCACTCAAAACCATGTGGTGATTAAGCTTCCTTTGTCCTCGTGGTCTAGATCAGCGAGTTCCCTTGCAACTCTCTCACCCACTCATTCTATCTTTACTTCGTCGGTCTTCTCGTTGCGCTCATTCCTTTTGCGACCGTGCACCTTGTATAAAATTCCATGCAGCATCGCATATATAACGGTCGCGGGTTCCGAGTGTCTCTCCAGTTCGCTCAGTCCCCGTGAATAACTGACCGTCGACACAGTCCCCCATCATTCTCTTCACCCACCACCGTCCTTTAAAGAGCAGGCCCTCACCTTTCACTTGCCACATCCCTCATCCGTCCACCACCAAAACAACAAACTCCGAACTCGGCCAATATCAAGATGATCCTCTTCCGCCCCACCTTTGTCACCACTGGGATGGTGATGCTCCAACTCGTGGTCTTGTTGTGCACGCTGATGCCGTCAGGCAAGTCCCCCCCGGTCTCCATCCGCGTCCACCCTGTTAATCCCGATGGCGTTTGTTTAGTTTCTGCCGTGCCACAGTTTGGAAGGCCGTGGTTGCACGCATTAGACGCGTCCCCCGTCTCATCACGCACTGTCAGTACGATCAGCGACGCGGCTCCCACTCTGGCCCTCACTGTCGCCAATGAACAGGTCGACACGACCACCACGACCGTGTCGTCTGCCAGCGTACGTGTTACTTAATCATGCTCAACGTCCACGTTCGGACACGGACACGGGAACGCTCACGTGCTCCTACTAGACATCGTCCAGCACCACGACGCCGTCGCCCGCTCAAAGCAATGGCGCGTCACACCATCTGGGTGGTGTCTACCCTGCGATCCTCTTCATCGCCACAGCTGCAACCTCTGCCATCTTCCTCGTTTTCTGAATTCGTTGTCGGACCCCGAGTGGTCCGCCATCTCCACAGTGGCCCGGAGGTTGAACTGCTAATGGAACTCTGCTGCTTCGCGCTCGCGTTCTCGACCAAGTCGATCGAATGGAAAGGTTCATTTATTTCACTTCTCGTCGGTGTAAAACACCCGCGGGATGTCCCTGCTGTACCTAAACACCCCTCACTTTTCTTTTCCCCCCTTCTTTTTGCTTTTGCACGGACTCGTCGAAGGACTGAGACATGACCACGCGTGATAGCGTTTGTTTTACACAACTCTCTGTATCTCTTGCCTCTCGCTCGTCGCCACTCCCCCACATTGTAGCCTCTACGATTTGCATCTGCATACGCAGAAATAGTATCATACCTTTGCTTTCTTCGCTCCCTTCCTTGACATACTGTCGTGTCTAATACATCAATCTTGCGTTTCGTTGTCCCCTTTCGTCGGCGAACTGTACGAACAGGATTCTGCTACACGACTTTGGGTCCCAGGGCTGCCCATACACTTGGTAACGTCCATACCACACCAACCCCCTTTCTATGGCGTATCCCTGAAGCCCATCAAGTACTGCATAATCTGGAAAGCTGCCTGTTGCGACAAACAAACGCATCAGCCACGCCGACGACGTGTAAAGCCGGACGGAACGCGTGGGGACGACAGGCAAGCGCCGCTCTACATCTTGTCCTCTCATCCCTCCAAAAAAAAATACCACTCACCACGGGTGAAAACTGCGGTATCATGTGTCCACTGAGATCTACTTCATAGTACGTTAATCCGCGTTCCGAATGCATGGTGCCGAATGCGCCAACGCCGTCGACGATAAAGCTGTCATTGGCAATCGGGGTCCGGAAGCCTTGCATCCCGTTCCCTGGAACGAAACGCGTCGTCAAATAGAAAAAATCCGAACGCAATATATGTCGTATCGTTCACAAGACCGACGTACACGTCATGCTGTGCGTACCGAGCGAACAAGGGTACGTTAGTCACTAGTCAACCATATGTTTCCTTTTTTTTTTGTTGCTTCACAGCACGATATCTGGTGCCAGGTCATGTAAGTCGGACTTACTTTTGGATCACGATGCGCGTCCTAACAACAAAGAGTTTCTCGTGCATCAATACCACGACAACATGACTCGAAGAGGACGATCAATTTGGCAAGACGTACCCTTCAGCAATCAATATGAAATCAGCCAAACCATGCACGATCACAGTTCGCACGTTCTTCTCGATCACGTTTGGCAGGACCGTGAAGGCAGGCGGTAAGCTCTGGTCTCCATTCGGGAACACGTTGATGTTTGAACACTCTGCCCACTGCGTGTCGATGGGTGCATGAATCGCTTCCTTGACTTCGGGGAGGTCGAAATAAAGGGGTGATTGTTGCTGCGGGAAGGAACCTCTAAGAACGGTGTTAGTGCTTCGTCGGAAAGAGCGATTATGGAGCGAGAAAGCCGTACGGGAAGCCAAGGACGTCCCACAAGATCGGATACTTTTTTTTTTCAATGTCATTTTTCGTTGTTCGATGACACTCCTTCACTTACCGTATCCCAGATACGATAGATGTCGAATGCCGGGTTGATTATCAACGCGTTGTTGAAGATGTCGTCCCAGACGTCGCATCCATCCGCATATTCAGTGGAGTCTCCTGGGAGAGGAAGGAGCCCTTTCGGTGGGTACGTCACGTAGGTGGAGACATAATTCGTGTAATTGCAGGCGGCGGCCTTCTGATCAAGGTACCCGAGATAGGTTTGGCTAGCGAAGTAGGGTGTCAGTTCAAATGTGAGAGCGCAATGACAGGATGGTCGGAGATAAAATTATCTTACTTGAAGGAAAACAGGCCTTGATACTTGTGCACAAAATTTACTGCAGGGATCTCTTCTTGCACGACATACCACGAAATCAGTGCTGGATGTTGTTGTTCAGCTCATTTAAACATGAATACCCCGGCAACCAATGAGCACGCACGATCACTAATCCAAATTCCTTGAAGAGAAAGGTCCAAGAGAGTCGGGTGCCCATAAATATAATTTGCAATGTCTACCAGTAGTGAGTCTCTGTTCGGGAACCCCTCTATCCATGCAACTTACAGGGAATATAAGTGCCGGCATACTAGTCAAAACACAATCCCTGAGTTGCCCATCCCACCAAGAAAAGGACGGCATGCTCACACTTTCGCCTGTAAGCCAGATTTTCTTTCCCTTCAATTCGTAGAATACTTCGAGGAACTGTTGCATAAATCCAACAAGCTGTTCAGCCAGTTGGTCCTCATTCTCGATATTTGGGGTTCCTTGTGAGAAACCTGTGCCGATGGGTTGCTCGACCCAGAGAACAGAGGAAAGGTTAGTCCAGCTGTACTCATTGACCGTGGCCTGTGCCTGGCCCCAGGACCACGAAAGGGGCTAAGCGATGACATGAGAACCTGCGATGGAGTTGGGTGGGAGACACTGACCCCGTTCTCTTGAAGAAGACCCTCGAGCGAAGAGCAGCCTGGACCGCCGTTCGTCCTGAAACAAGATCTAGTTCAAAACCTGTTGATTAGGATAGCCACCGTACCAAAAGATAATGTCATCGAGGCTCCCTTCATGACCGGGAGGGAAGAACCAGAAATAGAGCTACATATGGAAAGATTAAGTCATCCCACGAAGTCGGTGATGCAACAGATTCCCACTATACTTACCTGGCGCGTCTCATTCGGATGGTTACTGATGGGCAGCAGACCAGCCCAACTGGGCCCAACGTCGAAATCGACCAACGGAAGGGCACTTCCGTTGACCCAAAACTCTGTCAGGATCACAGATAACGTGAATCACGACCCATGACCGCAACCATTCCTAACCCACCAGATGCCTTGGGATTCGTGAATGTGATGTTTTGCACACCGCTTCGTTTGGTGTTAGTTGGGTGCAATGTAGCAGGTCCAAGACCGCGCTGCCATCGCTTTGCAGCCTCTGCTTGACGCGCCCTGACGTCGTCCTTGCGCATCATTCGCGCACCCGCGGTGCTAGCAAGCATGAGAAACGCCACGAAGGCGGCGGAGAACGAGACCATTCTCACGTAGGACAACCTCGCTGGCGCAACTGTTGGTCAGGTAGACAGAGAGCGAAGCAGGAAGAAGTTCTGCACAAACTTCGTGTGGTAAATATACCCGGATGATCAAGATAGATCAACGTGGCATTTTTAGTACCCTAAAGCATGCTATCGGGCCTGACCGGTACTTTGGGCCACTCAAGCAAAGGCGTGAATAGCGAGTACGCGGGCGCCGCAGGGGTTTTCTCGATGTAAACTTCACTGGCACGCATCAATGTGCGGCTCCACAGATGCTACGGCCTGTGAAATCTAGTGGGCAGAAGTGACTTGGCTCAGCGAGCCCGACCGATCGATCCTGGCCTTGTAACATATAAAGAATGACTTCGGGCAGGCAGCAATATGTAGACAAATTACGCGCAATTGTAAACAAGGGATATCTGTAATTCTGTTGCTCTAGAGTGCAACGCGTCCCGCGTGTATACAAGAGAAAAACACTGTCGAAGAATTAACACAACCATGGAAACGGCTCAGCGAGAAAGCAAGGGCATCACACAAGCCCGAACGAAATACTCGTGGAATCTTCCGTCCTTGGTCAATTCCGGATGAAACGTCGTAAGGAGAAGATATCCTTGTTGGACGGCTACTATGCGCCGTGGATCATCTTCATCGTCTAGCGGCGCGATTGCTTCTGACTTGGGGACTACCCCAAGAGGCAGACGGGCAACAACACGTATTGGTGGTTGGTCGGGCGAGGAATGGATTGCTTTGATGACCTGAAGACCGTCTGGTGCGACCGATCATGGAACATAGAAGTAGCAGATACATACGGGTGCACGGATGAAAATGCCGGTGAAAGTATTATGCGAATTTTGTAATCCCTCAACAGTCAATGGTGCCTCGAAAGAGTCAACCTAAATAAAGGTGACCCAAATCAATCAACTTCAAGTTGTGCGACTACACATTAGCCCGACGAACCTGCGGACCCCAACCGTTGCGTGCAACTGTGAGAGTCATTCCACTCAAAAGCTCTTGACCACCTTTTTTTGGATTCTCTACAGTCTGTGCCAGGAGGATCGCACCTGCGCAGGTACCCCAGATCGGTTTGGTCTTGGTGAACTCTCTGAGTGGTTGCAAAAGCCCTGAAAGCTCAGCTAGAAGAGTGATCGTGGTCGATTCTGCATAGTGTAAGAAATGAGTCACCGACCAGACAACATGGTGCACTTGCCTCCACCCGGTATAACCAAGCCGTCGCATCTTGCGAGGTCATCAGGGGTGCGTACTAGGAGCGGGAAAACCTTGATCGGCGAGGATATTTTTCGGAGAGCAGTCTCATGCTCAGTGAATGCTCCTTGAAGAGCTGATGAACTGTCAATAGTGTTTCTCGGCAGAAGAGGGGATACTACTCGCCTAGTATCCCAATGACCACCTTGTCTTGCATTAGTGCTATCGGTTAATGTTCGCGGTCAACCTCCCAGCACACCGACTTGAATGGATTAGCGGGGTGAGATCAAGCTCATACTGAATGGGAGTCCACGAAGACAGGAATTGGAGGAAATTTATTTCGGGATTTACCCCCCGATTGACTCAATATCAGGCCGACGCGGAAAGTGCCGTGTGAACTTTTTGCGATGACTAATGCACAGCTCCCGCTTTTTCATCTTTGACCTTTACCACCACCTCCAACAGTGACTCCTCTCCATGTCCGAACTCGACGCTGACCTCTACGGTGGTAAGTATTTTGTATTTAGACTTACTTTCTGCGTAGCTAAAATCACTTTGGCAGATCTCTACGGAAACGACGAGGCAGACTTCGCGTCCGCTGTCGAGTTACACGAACTCAAAACGGAAGAACTCAAAACAGAGGTATCACCAGAATCTCCGGCCTCTCCAGCTGCGAAACTCTCCGAGGTTAAGCAAGAGCCGAAAGTTACTACTCCCACTCCCCAGCCAATAAAGTCCGACTACATCGAAACGTCGGCGCAATTAGGCCCCTCACCGCAAAATGCGCCACAACGGATTCCCACGTACCAGCAATCGTCGGATTATCTGGTGGACGCTTCGCACTCCGGCACGTATGACCGTCCTCACATGCCTGAGCGCAGCGTACGGCCCTCGGAAATGAAAGATGAAGGGTGAGTTGTTGCAATTTCGCACTGATCAATGAAGCCAGTTCTGTCTCGTTACTGTGTTGCTGGGTTGTCACCAAGTGAAAGTGTAGTCGGTCGATCGTCGTCTCGCCTAGCTACTCGGAAGTCTATCGACTAGGACTAGGCTAGCTCTAGCGTACAGTCTAGTCTAAACTAGGCTAAAAAACAACCCTCAGAGACAGTAGCGTGCTCTTTATTTCTCTTCTGTCATAACGTTTCCTGTCCTTGACAGATAACTAATAGCAACCTTGCTTTTTCCATATCTCCATCGTCTACGGCGTTCATCCCTGTCAACCTTGTTCGCGTGTCAAACTGGGATTACTATCTATAGCAAGATGTTTATTGGCGGGCTCAACTGGGATACAACGGATGGTACTTATACCGTCATTAATCTCGGTGTAACCGTTCAGTAGTACTAAAGTATTGTCTCCGTACCAGAGTCTCTCAGGAACTACTTCACGCAGTTCGGTAAAGTAGATGCATGCACTATCATGCGCGATGCCGCTGGGCGGTCACGGTGTTTCGCCTTCTTAACATTTGACGATCCAGCGAGCGTTAACGCGGTGATGGTACGGGAACACTTCCTGGACGGCAAGATTGTACGTACATTGCTGTATTTACCGTGTGGATTACGTTTGACTCATACGCGTTTTCCCTACTTGGCCTGAAGATCGATCCTAAACGAGCAATACCAAGACAGGAGCATCAACGAGCGACGAAGTTGTTCATTGGTGGTCTTGCGGGCAGCGTGACGTCTGAATCTATGCGCGAGTTCTTCTCTCAGTTTGGCAAGGTTATCGATTCGACGGTTATGCTCGACCGTGAGACGGGACGGAGCAAAGGTTTTGGCTTTGTTTCCTTTGAGGATACCAACGTCCAGCCTTTCCTTGGTTTCGGTAACCTACAGATCGATGGTAAACTGGTAGGTTTCGACGTTCTGCTGGACATGACACGGTCGTTGACTCTGCGACTCTCCAGATTGACGTAAAATTGGCCCAACCGCGGTATCAACGAGACCACTTCCAGGAGGACGGGACGCCACAACAATTTCCAAGTCCTCGCGCCGGTGCCGGCGGGAGCGGGGTAGTGGCGAGCGGCGGTTTCAATGGGCAAACAGGTGGTGGCGTTAATTTCCCTGCCGTTCAAGCAAACGCCCCAATAGGTGGAACTCCAGCGGGGAACACACCCTTTGACCCACAGGCGCTGGCACAACTGTATACGAGGATGTTCCAAATGGCTGGTGCGGGTGGCATGATGGGCATGGGCATAAACCCAATGATGGGCGGAATGGGCGGCGGAATGAGCACAGGCGGATATGGTGGCGGGATGGGAGGCATGGGTAGGGGTATGGGAGGTGGAATGGGAGGTGGTGGAATGGGCGGTGGCGGTGGCGGTCCCGGGATGGGAGGTGGAATGGGGAGAGGAGGGCAGGGGATGATGCAAGGTGGTCCACCGACTGGCCCAAGTGGATTGGGCCCTAATGTTCCCCGCGGACCTCGAGGTGCTCAAGGGGGAGCAGGGGGGCCCGGTGGACCTGGCGTGGGGCCACAGCGTGCAGGCCAACGTGGTCAGCACAGCTATCACCCTTACGCGCGGTCGTGATTGTCGTTTGTCCGTGCTTGCGGGCTGTTGGAGGCTCAAAATCTTATCTGACACCAAGGTGCTAACTTGGTGATTCCATGACGTGCACTTATTGCTGTCCATGGTTTTCGTTACAGTAACTTTATAACTATGGTGCACTTTTTTTGTCTTATGCCATTGCCTAGAGTACTACATGAAACTCTTCAGTTTTGAAGCGATAGATTAATTCATAACCCTTTACTGGGAGATCCCACTGTTGAAGGGAATTTAATCTTGACGGCATGTCATAGTCATGGTCATGGTATACTTCCCCGCAATCCATAGCACGATCTCAACAGTATGCATTATGAGATAGTTACTCTGGATCTCTTGAAAGGAAGGGTGGCAGCCGTAGATCGTGGGATTAACTGTGGCGGTGCTGTTCAGAAGCTAGGCTCATGACGGGCGACGACACAAGCGATCTATCATTCTCACACAACCTTGTCGACGGGCTACACCTTTTGCGCGGCAGCTTCGTTCATACCCGTGTCAGCATAGAATGCCCCCACACGTCGACGTCGTCGTCGTCTTTCGGGCGGCTTCCAAATGCACCCCGCTATCCAAGGAGCAGACACGAAAAAACGCAGCGAGAACAGAACGACAATATACAACGCTTATGGATACACTCACTCGAGCAGGTCTGAAGGCAGTCGGGCGTCGTGGTGAGAATCAAGACCAGCTGCTTATCCTGGTCGCCTGTCCACCCGATTTGCTCGTTCGATTAGTTCATTGCGAACGGTCGGTCGTCGAGCCCTGGCTTTGTGGTATGCCAGGCTAACTTCTTTTTTTTCAATTATGCGTCCGTATTTCGCCTTAGGTATTCCGACTTTTTGTACGGCCTTCCTATGTCGAAGCTGCCTTCCGCGGAAGCAGACCTCGATTCTACCCCACTTTCCTCCGCGGATCGCGTACGGCTCGTGCACACCTATCTTACATCGACCCCACATGATGGTGGTCTGGGAATCATACCGGGTTGCAAAGAATGGGACCTCGTCCAATCCATCATGGCGCTCCACAATCACGAATTCAACGATCAATGGATACGATTATGGACACGACATAGGATAGCTTCGGTGGAACTCGAAAATGTGCGAGATCAGGTGCGTTCCGTCATCTCTTACTCCGCAGTGAAGCTGAACTCACCGAGGAGCTAGTTTGGCGACTCCATCGCCCTCTATTTCTTCTTCCTGACCGCATACACACGTGCCCTTATCTTCCCGTCGGTACTCGGCGTCCTTTTTTATTTCTTTGGCACACCATATTCTGTGATCTATTCAACACTTTTATCCATATGGTCCATTGTGTTTGTCGAATGGTGGCGTCTTCAGGAGCGCACCCTTTCCGTTCGATGGTGCACCCGTGGGTCTTTTCGTGTGGAGAAGCGCAGAGCAGATTACATTTCTGGCTTCCCTTGGTGGAGAAAGGAGGCCAGAAAGATGGCAAGCGTACTCGTCATATTACTGTTTGCCGTCGTCCTCGCCGTTGTTTTGACAGGCGTGTTCATCCTGGAGGCATTTGTGACTGAGCTATACAAGGGTCCTGGCCGTCACATTGTAGTAAGTCCTCTCGAGGTGGCCCATATTCTGAATTCTTATCCGAATCCTCTCGAAGGCTTTCAGTCCGACTCTTCTCTTCGCAGCACTGGTGCCACAACTGCTCGGAGTGTACAAGGCTAGTGCGGAGCGATATACGGATTGGGAGAATCACGCACACCAATCCAGTCACGCAAGTTCCTTCAGCATCAAAGTATTCACTTTATCAGCTATCAATGCTTATCTCAATCTCGCCCTCTCCGCGTTCGTTTATGTCCCATTCGGAGAGAGGGTGATGTCCCTTGTTCAGTACCACCTTTTCTCTGGCCCGCAGGGAGTAGCGGCCGTTATACTCGAAAAGCTCAACCTCAATATAGGTGATACCTTAAAGTTGAGATTATCCAGGGGAACAATGGCGCAAGCGGTTACAGGGAGTATAACCGAGCAAAGTCTGTTCGAAGCGGACTCTACTCGTGCGCGACTCAAGCTAAATCCTTCGAGGCTACAAGAGCAAATGTTTGCGTTCTCGGTTACGAATCAAGTCGTGAACAACATCCAGGAGATTGGTTTGCCATTTCTAATGCGAGCCATTGGATCCTTCCGCGCCGGAAAAGGGTTCAGGAACGGGAAAGGGATTGGGATTGGGAGGAAGAAACGCGTCGCTTTTGATGATGGACAAGCCGGACAAGGCCATGACGACGTGCGGACGCGAGAAGAGCGCGAATTCCTTGAAACCGTGCGGAGCGAAGTGTCCCTTCCTGACTATGACATTTTTGATGACTATAGCGAGATGGTGACCCAATTTGGGTATGTCGCGCTGTGGTCAACGATATGGCCCCTGGCACCGCTCATGTCCCTTCTAAACAACTACATCGAAGCACGCTCGGACGCGTTCAAAATCGCAGTGCATGTGAGGCGACCGATTCCGGTGCGCACAGACACAATTGGCCCATGGTTTGAGTCGCTCTCGTTTTTGGCGTGGCTCTCTTCAATAACGAACTCGGCGCTGGTGTACATGTTCCGTACCCCTTTCAACGGATCGAGTGCGGAGTATGAAAGCCTACCGGAAGATCGCGTGTATGCGGCGACAAAGGATTTGCTGGTTTCGGCGATCCTGGTCGCACTTTTAGCTTCGCACGTGTACTTTGTACTGCGCATCGTCGTGAGACGGACGCTCGAGCTTGCGATATGGAGAGGTAGCAAGGAGATCAAGGAGGCAGATCGGGTGGAGCGAGAGATCAAAGAGAAGTACCTCGCACAGTGTCCCACGACCCCGCTGGAGAGCCCACTCGACTCGCAGCGGTCAGTTGGTGAGCAAGACGGGGATGATTGGGCATCCTTTTGGGTGACCGACGAGGGACTGGAGGAGATTCGAAAATCAGACAAGGATGCATGAGATCCATCGTGTCGTTGTCTTGCTTTGAAATTTGAACGCAGCTTTTATACAGTCTGCTTCGAGCAAACGCTTTTCTTGTCTCAAAGTTATCTTGCTCCTAGTTGTCGGCATCCATGTCAAGCGTCACGTTCTGGCTTTGACCTTGTATTCATTGTACATACATACATACATAGACAACATCTCTTGTATCCTACACGACTGATACTTTGGTTTAGGACACAGTAATAATGGTTTTGAAGAAAAACGTCTGATCAGCATATCGGTCCAAGTCATGGAACCCTTTGCACTCAAGCTGTACTTTGCCCGTGATCCACGGTCGCACACCTCTCCCAAGGCAGCACCTCGCCACGATCTGTCACCCCCTGAACATAAAACCTTACCCCAGCTCGTTCATCCCAGTCAGTAGGAAAGCACGCCTTCTCCACATAAAACCTGTTTGCACGCCCATCGAGACCCGTAGTGCCAACAAATACCGCGCTGGCGAGGTCTGCGCAGTGCACAGAGTGGTCTAGTGGCACAACATAGATGTTAAAGTAGACAAATGTGGGGAAGCGGTAGGCAGGCGTATCTTGCAGGAGCCACGCTGACGTGGTAGACTCCTTGTCGTCAACTCGGACATTGATGGGGTGGAATGTGGATGCGGTGTCCCACGTGAGGACGCCTTCGAGAGCGTTGGCTGCGTGCGGGGTGGGAACGAACATGGCCCCGGTAATGGAAGGCGTGCCGACGGACACGGATCGAGGTGGTGTGGGGTATACAGCGAGCTGGCCCAGAGAGAGGGAGAATGTAACCTCGGCAGAAGGATCCTTGGATTTCATATTGACGATGAAGCCTATCGCAACCGGCGCAGTGTTCCGGGTCGAGGTAGAGGTGAAGTTGATGGTCTGCTGTGTCCATCCTCGTGGCAGATCAGAGACAATGGGTTGGCTGACGATGAAGTCCGCGCTATTATCCTCTTCTTTCGACGGAGGTTTGGTATAAATGTGAGAATCAAGGTCGACGTTATTGCCCACTGTGATTTTGAAGACGACGCGTGCTTCGAACGACTCTCGGGCTGTCGCAGTGAGCGATTGGACGGGCAGCCAGATAGATCGGACTACGTCTTCTGACTCGCTTCCTGCACACGTGAGGGTCAATTTAAGCGTGTTCCCTCCATTATAGCCTTCGGTCAGATCGAGGGCAGTCGTCGCAGTGAGAGCGGCTTCCTCCCGCTTAACACCTTGCCAGGAAGGAGTGGGCCATGGCCAGACAAGATTACCGATCGAGCATTGCTTATCGATGTCCGTCCAGCCCTCCTTCGTATCCAGGACCTTCTTTCCGTCAACGAACCAAGAGTAGCCGACACCAGGAGAAAAGTGAGTGTAAAACGCAAAGTTGGAGGGATTAGGGAGTGGTAAATCTTGGAAGAATGCAGTCATGGGCTTGAAGGGTCCCTCCGGAGAATCCGAGACAGAAATACTCTCTCCAGGTTTGAGGGGACCAAGCCACAGCTTCCGCTCGATGCCCCACCACTCATTCCAGTTATACGCTGGGTTTGTCGTTGCTCCCTCCCAAGTCCATGCTGGCGCGAAAAGGGCAGTACTGAATCCCCGGGGGCTTGTGTAGGTGATGGCACGGTAGCAGGAGAAACCACTATTGCCATATTGACCACGACCAGGCCAGACGTCAACGCCTGAGTAGATGCTTTGAAGAGTCTTTGTTGCGACAACGGAGGTTGCGTCTGTCGAAGAACTGGGACTCGGGACTGGACTATTGAGATTCGTGAAATATAGAAGCATTGAATCTTGAGTTTTGGGCGACCACTAGCATATCATTCTTAGGATCTCGTGAACCATACGGTCGCATCGGTGCTCACCCAGTAGTTGGTGAAGATTGTATCAGACGCAAGGAAGAATGGTAGGTTGAAACCGTTCAGCCTATTTTGGTGCGATACCTTGCCATTATATATAACACTGTCGTACCTGACTTGCTCTATGAACCTCTTAGATCAAGATACGTACCGAACCAACACTTACCACATAACTTGTGCGTGAGGGCCAGCTTTAGCTCGGAGTTCTGCTTTGAGGAGCAATATCCATGCACCCAGAGCGTGGGCATGATCAGTCTTGTACGGTAGGGCAGACTCGAAGTTTAGCAGATATCCGTCAAAGCCACGCTGGTGTGCTAACTCGGCAAGGAGGACCGCGTAATGTTTAGAAATGGGTATCTTGTTATCCGTGACTACGCAATCAGCGCGGCCTACAACAAGTTGAAGGCAATCTGGCCCCGCATGAGACCCCTCGAATATCCTGTAGGAAGGTTAACGAAGGGGCATGGGATGGTCAATTCGTTCGTGCTCACAGTGTGCCTAATATCCTCGTACCTTGCTTATGCGCGGTGTTAGTCCACCCAGATGGAGGGACAGTAACTCGGTGGTGCGAGAAACTGCATACTCAATCGTCAGACGCCTGTGCGAGAGAGACCGACGCACTAAACAAAGGTGTCGCAGAGAGGCCAAAAATTGAAGGTATAGCATAGCTCCGAAGGAGACTCCGTATATCCACCCTACCCATGAATGATGTTAAGTTACTCTTGTCCCGGGTCCTTTGAGCAGACATGACGGTGAAATGTATCAAAGTCGAGTCACCTACTGACTTTATAATCGTGGCAAACCTGACCAACAGATCAGGGGAAAACGCACGGCGTGGGCTGGAACTTGTGTCCTACCAGTAACTTACCCCTACTATCTGACTGACCAACGATGTAGGGGCGGGGTTGATAAGGCAATACTCCAGACAGCTTATCGTGAGGCTGAGCGAACCATGTGTCAAGCTCGGCGAGAGACTTAAAGTACGGTGCTTCATCTCTAACGAGATCTGAATGACCCTCGCCACGCAATGGCATAATTTGCTGGGTTGCTGTCTACCAAGGATCCGTGGTCGAGAGAGCGTGGGAAATGGTAGCACCTTGGGTTCCGAGACTTAAGAACCTGCGACCTTCCCATTGAAACGTTTTTCGACGGTTCCACTTGATGGAAATGTCTGACCAGCAAGACATAAAAAACGACACTGGAACCCCTACGGAAATCGTCTCCCAAGATGTCTACAACTCAAACGGTGACAAGACCCAGCCAGCCGAGGAAATTTTAAATGCCCTCAATGCGCTCAACCCGAAGACCATCTCCAATGCCACTCAAAATGGCCATGGGCTTGACCTTGTTCAGCAAGAGGCATCTCAGGATTCTCAACAAGACCCACCTTCTGAGTGGCATGCGTTGCGCGAGAAGCTGCGTGAACACCCGCAAGACCCGGAAGGCTGGAACAAGCTTGTCGACATCGCCGAAAATGCGGGTGACCTTGAACAGATTAAACAGACCTACGAAGCCTTGCTTGAAACATATCCGAACACGGTATGATGTCTTTCCACCATCTTCAAGCAGTGTGATTTGACGAAAAGTCCGAATCAAGTCCTCGGCCCAAATTGCTTATCTCAACCACTTCTTGAGTCCCGGTCTATTTCAGTATGCTGAAGAACTGTTCAAGCGATTCTTGAGGACTTCACCGCTAGTTGACCTCTGGAAGTTTTATCTCACCTACGTCAGGTCAGTCACGAGCGCAACCCAGGTCCGACGTAATCAGCACATTGAAGAGTTTTCTTCAGACGAGTGAATACCTCTCCAGCCAGTCGAGAAGCAGTCAGTAGGGCATACGAATTCGCACTCAACCGTATCGGTCAAGACAAGGACAGCGGTGAGATATGGAGCGATTATATTCAGTTTCTCAGAGCAGGAGAGGTACGCTTAACACTACTCTACTTGAGCCGAACTTAGACCGGATACTAGACAACGACTACTTGGGAGGAGCAACAAAAGATGGACGCGCTTCGTAAGGTCTATCACCGAGCTGTCCAGATTCCGCTTGAAAATGTTGAAAAACTCTGGTCCGAACTTGAGACGTTCGAAAACTCGTTGAATAAAATCACGGTGCGATCTGCTCTTGAGTTGTTCGAACTCCACTCACAACCGGGCAGGCCAAAAAATTTATGACTGATTTATCTCCGTCGTACATGCAAGCCCGAACCGTGCTGCGTCAACTACAGAGGCACCTTGGCCCTCTCTTTCCGCCCCCTCCGGCATCGTCGACATCGCGACCGCCCATATACTTACCCCCGGCTCCAACATTTAACGCAGCCGAGAGAGCTCTTGTAGGTTCTTGGAAGACCTATTTGAAATGGGAAGAGGGTAATCCACTCGAGTTCGAGGATAAGGACAAAGCTACGCTGATCTCCCGCATCCAAGGAGTTTATCGTAAAGCAATCATTCGCATGCGATATTACAGCGAGATATGGTGATGTTTGCTTTGTACATTGTTTTCGTGTCGCTCATGCAACCATTTACAGGTATATGGCATTTGTGTGGACTACCAGTATCGGTAAGCAAGAGGAAGCACTGAACATCCTCAAAGCTGGTATGGAAGCCAACCCTGCGAGTTTCCTACTGCATTTTGCGTATGCGGAAGCGCAAGAAGGCCGCAAGGAGTATGGCGAAGTGACCGCGACGTTCGACAAGATTCTTGACGTCCTACGTGTTGAGCTTGAAGAGCTTGAGAGTCGAGTGAATTCAACCAATTCGTCGTTCTCGTCTGATGCATCTGGTCGTACTGTGCCTGTGGGAGCTCCGAGTGTTCCTGGTACTTCGCTCATGGGGCTCACGGAGGCGGGAACGTTGTCAAACAATTCATCTTTCGCCACGCAGGTTTCCGACGAGAAACCACCTAAATCAAAGGAACTACAAGAGCGTCGGACAGAGTATGGACTTGTTTGGATCATGTATATTCGATATGCTCGTCGTGCGCATGACCTCAAGACATTCCGTGCAGTATTCGCCAAAGCTCGCAAAGATCGCTGGACGCCCTGGGAAGTCTATGAAGCTGCAGGTATGTGCGCGTGAGGGTGTAATGAACTGCAGAGTTGATAAGCACCGACAGCGCTGATGGAGTACCATTGCAACAAAGATGGTGGAATGGGAGTTGCATCTCGTATCTTCGAGAAAGGTCTGGAAAGTTTTGGTGACGAGATTGAGTTTGTGTTAAGATATCTTGGCTTCTTGATATCCGTCAATGACGACAACAGTACGTGGTATTACACTCCTAGTTCACGATCACGTTGACCATGCTCACGCTCCAGATGCGCGAGCACTATTTGAACGAGTTATCCCGACATTTTCCGCTGAACGCGCCCGGCCGCTTTGGGAAAGGTGGGCACGTTATGAATATCAATTTGGCGATCTCGAAGCTGCACAGAAGCTTGAGAAGCGCATCGCTGAAGTTTACACAACGGGTGCGTTTCGTTCCGCTGCCTTGACTAATACAGACAGAGTTAATGTATCTTTTCATAGATCCCCCAATCAAGCGATTTGCACAGCGACACACATATCTCGGCACAGATGCTATTGCTGCGAGAGACCTTGGATTTGCTATGGCAGGTCGTCAGCCGGCCGGAGCCTCGTCTTCCATTTCGTCTCTCGAGAAACGTACAGATTCCTTGTTGTCAATTACGTCCGCCACACATATCCCACCAACTCAGCCACCTCAGAAGAGGCAGCCCTCGCCTGAACTGAAGCGTCGAGAAGAGTCTGTCAAACCAGAATTTGCCCCGCCCGCAAAACGTGCAAGGCCGATGTCCCCCCCTCGTGACAGAGACCGCGACAGGTTCGCTGAGGGACCAAGGAGACGCTTTGGTAGCCCGGCAGCGTGGGAGAAAGATCGAGATAGGGAGCCTCATCCAGTGAGGAGAGAGTCCGATGACAAATCGACTACGTTACCTGCTGTCCTATCGTGGTTTGTCGGACAATTGCCAGATCCAGCATCTTTCGATGGTCAGTTCCGTCCCCTTTCCCGTCGTTCGGCTATTGCAAAAGGAAATTGACTCGTGTCGGGTGTCTGTGTCGCTTTGTTTTTGCAGGACCCATATTCAGGACGGACGATCTGATGATGTTGTTCCGAAATGCTGTCATCCCGAGCGCCACGCGGCGACCAAGCCCGCCGCCTCCGCCAGCTCCGCCACGTACGCAGTAGTTCTTTTCATTTGACATGCTGTGACCTGACTCGGTTTCATAGGTGGGCGTCCACCCCCAGATTACGGCCCATACCAAGGACCCGGAGGAGGCCGAGGTCGTCGGTACTAGTCCGCTTAATCTTCGTGTCCTTTTCCTTCGCACTTTCTTGTCCATGACTTATTTTTTTCTCCTTTTCCGCGCGTGCATTTGATAAGACTCGTTCCGAGCTGCTCAATTAATGCCACTGGTGTCCCAGAGATTGGCACCTAGCCACTTGTCTGAGTTCACGGGCGACTACTAGTACTATGCAGGATATGTACGTGCGAGCCGAGTTGTTCGTTGATGCTATGGGTGCACCAGGATGAACCTGTTCAGGAGCCCACTGGATGCCAGTGCAAGGCCGGACTGGGGGAGTTTGGTTGAACCTTGGTATCAGTGGCTAGTGTAGCAACCCGGTTCATCTGCGGCGAGTCAGTACACGGTTGATCATTGTATCCACCAGAGGCAAAATTTCGGCGAAGGTATGCGCATTCGAGCTTGCGGCGGGGGAAGAAAAAAGACTAGATCCAGGGATGTGGTACTGAGTACTGAGTGCCCGAGTATGGGTATCCCGTATCAAACAAGCCAGTACGAAGGCCTCAAATATCTAATACCGTGCTCGATGGGCAATTAAACGAGAAACGAGGAATATACAGATGAGGAAGCTAAGATAGGGTAATGTGATGGAAGTTACAGGATTTGGAAGGCCGGAAACGGAACAAAAACTACTGCGACCACGTTAATAATAATGGCAGAACTGGACATTCCGGAAACCGGGCGGAACAGCAAATAACACCGGTCAACATCGGCGTAGAACCCAGCGCCTCCTCCTCTCTTCAGATCCCCCCCACCCATGCAGTCGGGATGGTCAGATCAGGTACGGCGATAGTGGTTATGATTTTGGTACTGGATTTGGTGGTAACCGCTTGCGCTTTGGGCGGCTGGGAGTTGCGGCTGGAGTTGTTGATGCTGATCGTTCTGCTGCGCGGGGTATGGTGTGAACATCCCTGACAGTAGCGCTGCTGCGCCACAAACAAAAGAGTGGCGATCTAACTTTGCCTGGGAGGTGAAAGGGTGTCCGCAGCGAGTACACCGGAACCTTGCATTGTCGTAGGTATGTCCGGGTGGAGGAGGAATAGAACCGCCAGTACTGTCATGCCCGTACCCCATGAACCCTTGCGGTGTAACGGACGGTTGGCAAGACTGGTCCTGGTCCTGCTGGCCCTTGCCTCGATGCTGAGGGGTATCAACCGAGACGATTTGTACGGGAACTCCGATATTGTGGTGCCCGGAAGGTCTACGGTGACGGGAAGAATAAGAACTCCCAGTTGTTCGTCTATCGGGGTAAGATGATATTTTTTTTCCCAGAGAGAATTCAGAAAGCGGTCGCTGCGGTACCGCGGACACGAACATTGTGTGGTATTTAAAATGTTCTGGGAAGAAAGGTGCACAGCAATATGACACGGCATCTGTGGATACGTGAACCGGACGGGCAAGTCACAGTTGCAGTAGGTATGAAGTCAGCATCAAAGTTTGCGGCGATCACAGCAAATCTCACCTGCAATGCGAAAGTAGCTACCTCTACTGGTGGCCTTGTATTCGATGGGAAAAAAATGGTCGGCTTACTGGATTCCGAAAAAAAAAAAGCCATTCTGGGGGTGATACTGGTTTTCTGTTAGGAGTAATTGTCCAAGACCCGGAGATGGTTAAGTGCTGATATCAATCGGACATTTGCTCCTATTTTGTATACACTTGGAGTCATAATGTGCTGTAGCACAGTGAATTTTAGTACAGGACCAAGTCATCGGATTCCAAAGTACCCCACCACATGTCGCGCAATAATGCCTCAAAGAACCCCTGCTTACACTTGCCGTGGAAATTAGAGACGGTTCTATCCAACCGTTCATGGCTGGTAGGTGACCCATTCTCCAAGTATGCTCGAACGCAGGGTGTATCAGAGAACCCTTCCAGTTGATGAGGCTCTCCGTATGCTGTCGGACCCCTGAGCCGTGCTTTCAATTCACGATGAAAATAACTGGTCCACACAACAAACGTACTGAGACATTCAGAATTCCGGATTGGTGATAACATCGGGTTGACTTCGGGCCTTGGCTATTACTTGGCGGATGGCAAGTCTGAGGCTGCTGATTTGAAGCCGACAAGCGTGGCCTTAAAAAGTTCAACGCTGGCTAGTTACGAGACCCTGGATTTCAATGTTTCAACCCTGGGCACTGGAAGTCTAGCTAAGTGACGTACGGGCGCAGTCCGTCCTGATCTACACAGCTCACACCGTGACCATGACGATTGGCCCAAGTCGCCGGGGGGCCACGTCCATCATAACAAGTCTAAGTGCTACCAGAACAGTCTTCGTATGATCAGCACGACTATAGAATCAAACGAAAGACAGACGGAAACAAACCAAGAAAAGATGCGCATTGTCCTGGTTCTTCCGAATGGCAATTGTAGTACCCTTGACTAGCCCGGCCCGGCGGGGGCTTCCGAGCCAAGCTTACGTAAGTTACTTAAGACTTGCACGAACTTAGAAGTTGGAACCGTCCACCGAATTTACTCTACAGAGGCTGGCACAACTTCGATGAATTCGGATTACTTGTTATCCCATCGTGTCCATTCCAGCACCAGCTTAAATAACGCCTGACAGGCGAATGTCCTTCGAGGAGAGAGCTCGGCATGAAACTGAAAACTATGGTTTTAAGTCGTTGCGTCCTATGCGTTCTCTTTGCAAGGATGCACATTCACTGCCGTCATTGCTTCTGTGGCTGGCACTTTTCGGGTAGGTCTACACTCTACACCGACTGTCCTTGCGATCAACTGACTTCTTGGTTCGACTAGATATGACCAAGGAGTTATGTCAGCACTACAGTTGTGGCCAACGAGGCTGGTTCATTCCTTACTTTGTTCCCAGAATCTAATGACCCAATCCGTTCGAAGTGATGTTTCTTTAAGTGGTCGTCGAAGCAAGTCACCCAAACTATGGGGCATTGGAGAGTTTTATAATTGCGATATATGTTCGTCTCTAAGCTCTTTTCTCGGGTTCAAAGTTTAAACATGTTCAAAGGGGAGTCGGTTGTCTTTTTCGGCACGTTACCAAATCTTTGGGCGGGAGACAAGCTTGGTCAACGCAGAATGCTCATTCTCGGGGATTCCATTATCATCGGGGCTATCCTCCAGACGACGTCATACAGCTTCGCAGAATTGATATTTGCTCGCATTTTCAAGATGTTAGGAAATGGTTTAATTACGCGTCACCTCGTGAGGCTTGAAATGTCTCACAGTAAGCAACGGGCTTCAGCCGTCCCAACTTATCACTCAGAAATGTTGCAAGCAGTAAAGCGGGGAAGGTTGATCATGGTCGAAGGAACAATGCCTGTGTTCGGTGTGACAGTAGGGTACGTTCCAAGATACCCGTGTAGCTCCTGAGTTCAGATTGATATTATCCCTACAGTTATGTGCATCATTTCGCATGTAGTGGTGGCTTTGCTCTGTATGTATTACCTTTCCGAGAAATTTGGAACGAGGAGACACGATGAGCGACAGATGCTTCGTAACCTGGTCCTCAGCAGAAAGGGGAATTCTGCTAGCACTGCAGATCGTACTCGAAATCATCATAGTTGCTTGCACAGGCTTCGTAAGTGTCGCATTGTGACCACGCCAACCTGATCCGAAAAATTATCATCATCTGTACAGCTCCTCGAATCTCCTAGATGATGAGGTTTATCCAATTATGTGGCGCTGTCATTCTCCTAACTGTAATAGGTTAGTGAAGCATGCTCACCACGGGCAAGTCACAGTCATCTCAGCCATGGGAGACAAACCTGTCCCCGAGGCTGAAGTTCGTACGGCATCCAGGAAGCTGTTGCAGTGGGACTTCCGGGTTCGGATGGCAATAGCATCGATCAGAAACCTTGGATCGGCAAATGTAGTCAGACTCTCCGGGAAACTGTAACTGCCATTGTGTGCCAGGCGATGTAATAACCCACGGGGATCAACCTCGTCGCTTTCAACCCAATTTTTTAAGAATTGTACTGACCCTGCCATCAGCATCATCATCAGTTATGCGGTATGTCGTTTTCAAACCGCCACAAGCTATGCTGTCGCTGACCGTACCGTCTCCAGACCATTCTGTTCCAAAGCTTGGACTTGTCAGATGTAAACGCACGAATGGTGGTTGGGTGCAACGGTGTAGAATATTTACTCGCCTCATTCATCTCCTATGTGCTCGTCGACCGTGTTGGGCGACGCATCTTAATGCTGATTGGCAATGCCACGTGATGCTGCTGCTGGCCCTTCTCTGAGCCGGTAGCATAAAAAATATGTCAGCGTAGATTGTGAGTGCTATCCTGTTGTTTGGGTTCAATGCGTTCTTTGTGATTAGGTGGCTCGGTATGGCGTGGCTGTTGGGCAGGGTTAGCTTCATTTTCATGCTCAAACAACTGGATACTGATGCCCTGTTACAAATTATCTCTGTTGTAGTGTACCGAACTTTCTGGATTAAGAGCAAGGGGGCAGACGAACGCGCTAAGCACCGTTATCGGCGAGAACCCATCTTGAATTGCTCTCACTGGCAAGTCCCTTTGTATCGTCTAACTGGACGTTCACCTTTGTGGTCGCTATGATCGTTGGCCCGTCGGACCGATATATATATAGTGTTCGTGGCGCTCGATGCTGCCATATTTCCGGTGGAGTACCCCTTCTTCCCTGAGATGACTCGGAATGCTAGCATCTAACTGCAGAACGAATTCATTGAGACATGCCTGAAGGAGACGAACGCTGACTCACTGTCAGCCAGGAGAGTTCACTCGGCGTGCCTTTGAAGGTGAACGGTTGGATTTGACTCAGGCAGGGGGCTTGCAGGATCTCATCGATGCCGAGGCGGACCCGCAAAAACGCCTCGCTGTATCCAGTGCAACGGTAGGTGTTATTACCCGCATTCAGTACTCCTTTCATCCGGACTTTAACACTGTACTTTTTCTAGCCTACAATAAAGCATTAGATCACACAAAGGTTTCACTCGGGAAGGACGCTCCTCTCGCTGGCTCTCGTGAAGCAGACGAAACCCAGGGTATTGACTCGGGAATGAGATATACCGCAAGCAAGGGTACGCCAACGAGTATACTATACAGCGAGCAATTACAAACCGTGTTCAAGATGGCCGTTGTTCGCTGGAAGTTGCGAGGTCCATCACGCACTCGCTGGCTTGTTACGCGCTAGGCTGCGTCAGTTTGGACGGGTCTTTCAGGCGTTGTAAGTAGCTCGTATACTTTGGTTTTTGTAGCTTCAAGTTGCATTGTACTATACATCCATGAAAAATTTGCATTGAACTCCATCGGCGCAGGCCGGTCTTGTCAATGGTGCAAAGCGGCAACGGGACTTATCACGCACTAATCAATATATTTAATTTATAGATCGATAAAAGAAACATGCCAAAGTGAAGATGGTCCTTTCTCTTTCCCTGTTCAACGCGATTAGCCGTCCATCGATCCAACTCTTTCATGAGACTTGAAAGTAAAATAAAAACTCGGAGTAATGGCTAGCATATATTCACTTCTGCCGAGCGTAGTCCTCCGAGTCAGACCTAACGCGCACAGAAAAGTTCGTCACCAACTCACAAGCTGGCATCCGGCATATTGATATTTGATGGAACAACCTGGATCCTTCCCGCGGTCAATGTGAGTAAACTGGTGATGAGGGTGAGATGAGACGTTGCAGGCTAGGCAACATGGCACGACCGCTTCGGCATCCCCAAGTTTGTGGAGCCCCGCCCGCTCTTCTAGTTCTCGCGAGAAGTGGGGATGGAGTATGAGTCCGATTCAAGCTCGGTGTCGTACGCCGAAGGACAGTGGGTAATGGCATTAATCATCTCGTCTATGAAGCAGTAGCTTAAATGAGGAACGATGAGGACTTGAATCCATCAGATATTAGTAGGAGTTGTGTGACTTGCTGATAGAGCTAATTCAAGTTGATGTTGTACGGTCTCGGAGTGGTCAGCTGCTTTATGTAAGGTATTTCCGGCATGACTCGGATCCACGCTGCGTCCGAAAGTTCTCATAACAGGCGCAGCGCTGGCACAAGACCCGCTTTAATTCCCTCGGTCCCCACTTCAGCGACTAGATCAATCTGTTCAACGCCGCCAGACAAAATGCTCAGTATATCCCGAGTTATCACGCTCCTTGGGTCTATCTTCGTCGCGTTGGGCTCTGGAACTAATTATGTGGGTGGGCTTGACACCACATTGACAGAAACAACACTAACCAAGGGTGATTGCGTTTGCACAGATATACTCTGGTGCGTCGTTCTTCGTCCTCGAACTTCCCGCTCTCATGAACGTTCCCACCAGCCTATGCACCTCAGCTCGGTGCTCGCCTTCGAGTATCACACACGCAACTGAATGTCATTGGTCTCGCAGGGAACAGTATGGGCTCATACAATCACCCTGACCCCCGGTTAATCTATCCACAGTGGGCGTATACACTTCCGGCCCTATCTGGGGTCGTATCGTCGACCGCAAGGGGCCACGAATTCCGCTCATCGGTGCCTCGATATGTCTCTCCATCGGCTACTTGGGTATCAAACAAATGTATGATGATGGGATAGGTAATGGTGCAACTGTTTCGGCACTCCATCTTGCATTACTCGTTGTGTGCAGCTTCATGACAGGCTTAGGGGGAAATGCGGGGCTTGGGGCCGCTGTCAATACGACCGCGAAGAGTTTCTCGTCCAGTGCTGTGCGTGCTCTTCCCTTCCGCCTTCTGCGTTTATACCGAGTACACGCAGCTAATGTTCCTTAGCGTGCTACTACTACTAGTCTCGTTATGTCGGGTTTTGGGCTCTCAGCTTTCTTGTTCTCACTGCTTGCGCACACACTTTTTCCTGGGGATACATCTGCCTTCCTATTAACCCTTGCTCTTGGAACAGCTATCCCGATGCTTATAGGTCTATTCACCGTCAGGCCTGTTCCTCTTCCTCTGACAAGTTATGACGCGCGACACGAAACCGGGGGTTATGATCCCATCCCGGGCGGGGATGTTATCGTCTTTATGGGGGAATCGCAAGTAGCGTTAGATTCAAGGGTGGATGCTGAGGCGGATGCAGATTCGGCGCCACTCCTATCCCATGAGCAGGAACAAAGCCCGGATCGGGGCCCCGCCCTGCCCTCCGCTGTCAAGTTGAACCCTCCAGATAGTTTACACTGTGAACAAAATATTGGGGATAAAGAAGGGTTACCAGACATTCACGGAAAGCGACTATGGCTCACTCCAGATTTCTACCTGGTCTTCATCATCATGGGAATATGTAGGTGGCTATCGCTACTGATCTCCAAAATTGACGCTTACTCTACTCTCCGTAGGTAGCGGCACTGGTATCATGTGTCAGTGCATTTGACTTTTTTTCCAGCTGCTCCAACTCGTTCTCCCTCGATAGATATAAACAACGCCGGTTCAATCTCGCAGGCGCTTTACGCCGCAACACACACAGTCTACGATGATGTTGAAGCCTCCAAGTGGCAGGCCGCTCAAGTATCTATTCTGAGTTTAGGAAACTTCGCAGGACGTGTTCTAATTGGTGAAGCCTGTGCCTCTCACTCGTCTGACCACAACCAACCGGATTTCAGGTTTAATTTCTGACTTCACATACACCCGTCTTCGCCTTCCACGCGCCTATTGTCTCTGCATTGTCTCGTTTCTTTTCATCATTTCGCAAGCAGCTGCGATCACTGTCTCTTCTGTCGAGACATTGTGGATCGCGACTCTTTTACTGGGGCTTGCGTACGGATCATTGTTCGGGAGTTGCCCACCAGTCATCATCGAGTGGTTCGGGCTGGGTAGGTCTACTTTCGTATGCGCGACCACTTAATTTATATCCACTCATGTTCCTTGCACCAGTTCATTTCTCTGAGAACTGGGGCTATGTCTCCTTCTCACCTGTCGTCGGGGGCAACCTACTTTCCCTCATGTTTGGGCGCAACCTAGACGCGCATGTGCCGACGCATGGCACACACTCCTCATTGTGGGGGCGTGGTTGGTCATTGAGCAGTTTGGTGTCACGCGAGTTACCCTCTGAACATCAGTGTTTTGATGGGAAGGTGTGTTACTTGGGGAGCTTACAGGTGACACTTGTTGCATGCATTGTGTCCCTCGGTTTGAGCTACTGGGCTGGAATTAGAGATGGGCAGAAGATTAAGGGTAAAAATGTGTGCGTGAGAGGGTAGAACATGATGTAGACGAGTTCAGATCTGCTGTCCCTGGGAAAATCACTACCTTCCTTGACAAGGTTTCTTCTGTACCTGAAAATCAACCCCTGTTCTACCAAATTAAACTGGATTTTTGTAGATGGGGGTGGGAATCACTTGATAGGTAGATGAGGAAATGTAGATTGAGGTGGGGGTCACTTGATAGGTAGATGAGGAAATGTAGCTGAAAAAATCCTCACAGTGGACTACACAAGAGGGGATTTCAGCATTGTTGCCTCATCAGTTTTCAGACTACTGGTATATATACTATTGAAGCCAGGGATGAGAAATATCTCAGAAGACTCTCTCATGGGAGAGTTCCCATGTATTGATATTAATATTTCCCACCCTTGTTACTAATCAAGACAAGTGTGGGAGTATTTAATAAGCAATATGCACTAATTGGTTTTCTAATTCCCATGGTATGTGTAATCTAGGCACAGACTAGGGATGGGGTTTACATGATCTTCTCATGTCAACTAAAGTTATGTTACTTAAGTATGCGACCTAAGTCCGACGTCCTGTAAAGGGAAGCATACGTATTGTAAGATACATGGGTATATTTTCATAGTTAGTCACTACTTGCAGATGTTGTCAGGGTAGCTGTTAGCGACTCTAATCTTGTCGAAAGTCAGGTCGAATGGAGCATCAGGTAGCCGGCAATTGAAAGGAGCAAAAGATCAGAGGAATTCCAACAAGAACGAGACTAGCGTTCTTGTGGTATATATTCGAATATATATACTACCAGCATATGCGCACGGACCATGTATGCCGTGGGAACGTATCTACCGTATGTAGATATAGTGAAGCAGAAATGAATAAAGTAAGGCGTGGCTTCTAGAATGGAAAGGAAGAGAAGCACGCGGAAATGAAATAAATGTAGATAAGGCGTGACTTCTAAAATGGAAGGGAAGTACGCCGGAAATAACCGTGAGACGAAATGGAAGAAGAACCCTCAGGGTCTTCAGGGTCGACGGTGATTAAATAACCGACTATAGGGGCCGTGCCCTAGATCGTATCAGGTAACACGTGTACGTCACGTGACCGTGGAAATAGATAAGTCTATCAAGTCACGTGCAAGATCACGTGATCGTGAGAAATAGGAAAATAAAAGAAAAGACATATTGTGAGAAAAGCGTGTCCGTAACAGTAGCTATATCAAACTTTATTTCTAGTAAGTGAGTGTCGCTACTAAGAGGTTTGAAACCCCCTGTGGAAGTGCAGAATTGGTTTGGAAGAGGCGAACCTCTGAGTGAACTTAATCAATTCCATTCCTTTTC
>JBBPUO010000199.1:18597-42245 GCA_038094755.1 Caloboletus firmus | reverse complement strand
CGTCTTTACCGCCGCATCCAATCACATGCATTGGGCTGCACTCAACTCTGCCCGTGTTCGCCTTGCGCTGCATGCTGTAACGCCTCGCTTGGCCGCTTCTGCAGAGTACTACGACCATCACACTGCAGATTTGGCTGTAATGCGCAGGATCGAATAAAAATGAAAGAGAGTTGTAGGCCCAAATTTTGGCCAAGACGATACTGAAGTACTGATCAGGTGATGTTAGTCATGGTGCAAGATATTCCTAGAGTCGCTCCACGTCATCGTCAACCAATCTCTATCATCGTCCCCATACTCTCAGCGTATGATGCCGTACTATTTTTTAAGTAAGTAACAGCGCGGCCAGCTTCTAACATACGTTCATGAGGTAGAAGCAAGTACACTGCCTGCAAAAACCCAGGATATTTGTTGAGGATTCTGCGCCACTCGCGTCTGCATCGCTAGTCAACGATGTAACGATGACACCGTTCCAACTCACTCCTTCAAGTCACTGGACGTGGCCGACGTTGGACCGAGACAACGCCTTGGAGGCATCGATCATACTCGCTCTTGGGGAGCGAGATGGAAGCATACACGATATCCATATCTGAGGCTTGAACAGCCGAATCTATATTGTGTCTGGTGAGTTCTCCATTACTGTAAGCACGAGCGCCCTAATAGTCTCGGTCTTTCGTTCTCTTCATCCAACAGCGCGAGTCAACACGTCGCATGAGTCTGAACGTGCTCTAGCATGTCAATCAGAATTTTTGGGACTCTAATCGCAGGTTTTAGATCAAGTCGCTCCTGCCCAGCACAAGATCCCTCACTGTGATATCGCACTGATTGGCCGAATAGCGTACTTGAATAGCTGATGTATTCGTGAAACCAAACTATCTTCCTGTCTCTGGTTATGCTGCCTGCCCAAGAGAGCACCGCATAGACCGCGTGCCAGGCGAGTGTCTCCACCATGCTAAAAGCGTGGTTTTTGTTAGCACAATGGAACGTCAACGTCGAGAATAAACAGGTATGTAAACGACATGGGCGTTCTCTTGTGTAGCTCCCATCACACCTTCCTTGGTGAAGAGAATTGTTTGAGAGAAGTTAGATTGCAGGTTTGGAGTGTTGCATAAACCAGATCCGCGTCCCGTCACCTAGAGGACTTTGAGAAGCGAAAACGCATACGTCGGCGGAAGCGCGAGATGGTCCTGAGCGTCCGCGATAGATGCTAATGTCCAGATCTTTAGACGTCACCATGTCCATAAGACCCACACTCGAAGGAGCCAGAGCAAAGATTCCAACCGGCGAGAAACTCTTTCATTTGATATGTTGGCAGCATAGTATACAATACAGTATAATCACGGTCAGATATATACAGTGTGCAAACAAAACTATACGATACGTGTTGAACCCCATGTCCTCGAATACGCCTCAAATATCCAATTACAAGACCATCTCCGAATATTTCGACTCTCTGTTGAAAAATGCCATCGCTCTCTCACACTCCTCGTCGAAATCCACACCAAAAGTTGGATCCGAGACGACCGTCCCGTAATCGTCGTCTTCGTCGTCATAATTGTTGTTCTTGTCCTCTCCAACAGTAAAGGGAAGGATCGGTCCGGGAGGCGACGGCAGGATTACCTTGGACTCGGCAGGCACCGCCAACTTCATGGGCATATTAAAGGTGTCGTACTTGGTGTGATCGCGTTGAAAGAGACCAATCAACATCTCCCATCTGGCGTACCACGATAGATCCCATATACAAAAGGGGTTCCATGAAGATGGACTGCGTGGGGACGAAGCACACTTCAAAGGGCCCTGCGGAAGTTGGCCTGCAGGGATTGGACTATCGTCTGCAACAAGGGTGGAGTCGGAGTCTTCGTCTCCCGAGGTAGACGAGGTATACGAACTCAACGTCGACGAGGATGTAGACGCCTGAATGTACGTCGAGTTGCATACAGACGCAGGTGGTGCCAACGATGCAGATCTCTGGTGCATATCGAACACGTACAGCATCTTATGAATCGTCCATAGAGGAAACTTGAAAAAGCACCGGTCGATGTTGACAGAATATGGATCCCTCAATGCCGAAATATCCCCAACGCGAGGAAAGATGGAGGCGTGGACGTCCTGTTCGTGTTTCCTAGCTGGATGGTCTGCGAGATCGCGCTCCAGCCCTGACGGAGGGGTACGCATATATGAGGGTGGGCTCTCCACGGCGCGTGGATGGATGGTAGCGAGGCCTGTATATGCGTCCGATTCCTGTTTTTGTGCCTCGCCTTGCTCTATGCGTGATCGCCATTCTGCCCATTCTTCATGCCGTGAATTCCAAAGGGTTTTTTGTTGTTGAAGGGCACTGCGGGAGAGACCGTGATGAGGATAGTTGAGTCTCTGTGCTGCGGAGCGGGATGGCGGTGTGTCTTCTCGCACGTCGAGATCGAATTGCACTAAAAGCGGGCGGACTGGTATCGGAGACTGAGGCTCGATGACGACTTGGTCCGTTGGGCGCTCTCGTGGTATGGGAGGCGTATGCGATATGTCTGCATTTTCGTGGGATTGCGAATCCGTAGCTTGTGGTGGAGGATCTTCGCCACCCTCCACAGTTAGAAGACGGGAGCGATCTGGAGGTGCGACATTGACCACGATGGCATCTTCTTCAGTAAATGCGTGCAGGCAGGGATCGCGAAATGGGGTACAGGCCCAGTCCACGCTGTGCACTTCCGAGTCACCCCCCGCCCCAAGAACAGAGTCACCATCTTCTAGGTCCTCCATACAAAAGTCGAGACGGCTAGGGGAACGAGGGGGCGCCTGAGGTTCGTCGGACTCGTCCGACAAGAAGGGTGGCGTGGGGAGTGAACAATTCATGAACGTGTGCATATTAGGGGGGATACGAGATGAAATAAAAGACGCGAAAGGGGGAAGAAAAGAGAAATAATCCACGGGCGGGTGTCGCGGGCGTGTGTCTTAATGTAGGCCAATGGACGCATTCGTCTAAGCAGCCTCAAAGCAACGCGACATTACTCAGTCACGTGGATTGGTGGACAATAAGCCACTACTTGAGGTCAACAATAGAATATATCATGCATGGGCGGGTACAGACACACCGAGGATGATCCCCTTTACTTTTTGTCAAACCTCAGGGTCGTCTTTCGCATCTTCTCCGAGTGTTCAGAGAACGGCACTATGTACCCGCCCAGAGATGCTACCAGTCCAATCCTCTGATCCTCAGCAGCGTCGCTATCAAGCGGCGCAGAGACAACCTGAATGATCGATTGGGTCTCGATGCTGTGAATCTCAATTGTACCGTTGGGCAGGAGTGTGGTGATGTTTGGGTAGTCCAGACCTATGGGCATCGGTCTGTTCCGTGAGAAAGGGTAGGTCGCATGACCACTCACAGACAGAGAGCGGATGACTCGGCCATTCTAGGGTTCCCCTGACAGGATCACCCTCCCCCGTGATAAAGACACCGAGGGTACTCCCACCAGTCCATGAGAGCAAGAGAAACTCGTTTCCACCAATGAACACGATAAATGGTTTAACCGGCGTTGCATCATCCATTGCCTGATTAACAGGAAGCACAGGGAACATCTGAGCAGTGTGCAAATCGATAACGTTGTAATATTGGCTGTCGGCGACACAGAGGTATTGGCCCGCACGTCGTGCTAACTGAGCACCTGGTTGGAATGGAATTTCCTATGCAAATCAGGGTTCCGTCAGCATTGCTGGTGGGATTTCACCAAGTCGTCTCGGACTGACCCTGGAGTAGACTAGACGTTCTTCATATAGGCTATAAAGTGCAATAGCGTTCCGCTTTATGACACAAAAGTCAACCGGCTGCAACTTGCTCGGGGTGTCGTGCATCGTGGATGAGACCCGCAGAAGATGGTGCTGATCGACTGTAAAGGTCTCCACGTGGCGAATGGGCTTGATGTTGGGTGCAGGATCGAGCGAAGGTAATGTATAGAAGTGGACTTGACGATCTTTGGATCCATCCTGAGTGGGGTCGAGTGCGACAACAGCGTGCGCTTACCGGATAAAATCAGCACACGGGACATATAGGGGATGAGGACGAGTTCATCGATGGGTTTTCCATTCGGAAGACTCTGACGCGAGAGCAGAGAGTAGGATGATTGCTGACGGGGAAAAGCAACATGACATTGTGCAGTCGACACACGCTCAAGAGACTCACCTTTGTGGAATCCAGCTCAGCTTGCAGCGCATATCGCAATAACTCGCCATTGGTGCATCCGACGTAAACCTCGGCACCTATCTCACATGGTTAAGGGAGATGAAATGGTCCATATTATGCATACCGAGTGCCTGAGCGCATGAGACTTGACCGGGAGTTATCGCAGGTATAAGGGGATGTATGAGGTAGGGAGGGACAAGGTCAGTAGACATGGTAAAAGTAGACCAACTTTGATACGTAAAACGTGACACTCGCGATTGCACCTGGGTCGAGACTGCCCAAAATCATGCACTTCCCCCTGCCCCTACCCCCCACCCCGTCTTATTCCCTTCCTCACTTCCACTTCCACCTCCCCTTCCGACTTCCTCTGCCGTGATCATGCAGACTATCGCGACCACACCATACCGAAGAGCGTCTATCTCCGTAACCCATCCTAGAAGCCCGACGGGCCGCGAATCACCGTTGGGGACCGCCGTGCTCCAATCAGTGACACCAGGTCCAGAAGCCGAGAAATGGATCGAATCATGGGCGCGCGTCCATGCCAGAAGTCGGTCGTTGTCAATATCTTCATCCGGCACGTTACTGATCACCCTTCGCGGATATAGCTCTCATCGACTCTCGTATCGTTGCCGTAGACGCGGACTGTACTGTGGAAGACGCCTGTGATGTACGTTTGACACTCATTCTCCACTGTCTTGGCTCATGAATCCTCACAGCTACTCCTCAGGGAAGATATCTCGTGTCTAGCAGTCAAGACCCTGCCTAGCGCCCAAACAGGCTCCCCGTTTCTAGGCCTCTTTGACGTGCGGATCTACATCTTTCCAGCTGGATCTTTCTCTGACAGCGGTCTAGTTCTCCGATGTAAACGCATTCTTGACCTTGGCTGCCACCCGGCACACGATTCCTCCCCACGAGCTCAAGGCAAACACCCGGGCAGACCAAATCATGTCTGCAGCGCGCTCTGGTCGCGTTCCTGTTCACCTAGTCAGCAGTGAGTACTCTTTATACCCCGTCCTTCCCAATCTCTTGACACGCGACAGACTTGTCCGAGAAGAACTTTCTCGAAACTGTACCCTACGAAGCGACCATAGTATCTCTATTGGCTGTTTTCGCCCGTGGAACACACAGGGGTAGGAAATCCATCAATTAATGACACAAATCCACGTTCAACACGCCCATACAGTACTTGTATCCTCGCCCCCTCCATCCGACACCTATCTTGGCATGGTATCTGACATGGGCCTTCTAGCCTGGTTCTCTGCCTATGCGGAACGAACTTCGGCATTCCAGTCTTACCTCTCAAACTCTCTCTATGCGCTGACCCTTCCTTCTCTTCATATGTACTCCTCCGTCGTTGCAACATCTAGCACAGCCCAGGTACTCGATGTCATGCGACTCATGAGCGAGCAAGGCGTGAGCAGTGTCGCTGTCATTGACGAAGAGTTGGGGACGTTGTTGAGCGCAGTTAGCGTCACTGATATCGGCAAGGTATGACGACCCAGTTACTCGGGCTCTTCACTCCGACATTGATCCATCGCTTCTAGATAGTAGTTCCTTCGCAGAGTAATCATATACTTTCCACCCCTGTTTACCAATTTATCGCGCAAATCAAGGTTTGAGAGCTGTCATCCCAGTCTGTATCCGACGTTGACAACCGGCACAGGAGCCCGATGGGCTGACAGATGGTGTCGACAAATATCCAGGTAAGGGGCATGTCTCAGACCTCCGACGACAATATCGATGCGATCACTTGCGCAGTATATGTTGTATTTCCCACTAGCACTCTTTCGTACACCATCCAGAAGCTTCTCGCCAGTCCGTGCCCTTCGCTACTTTCCCCCACCCATACTTTCTGATTCGCAGCCCTGTCCTCGCAGCCAGCTCGCACCGGCTTTTCGTCACCGACAACGACTTTTCCCTTTCTTTATCCCCTTCCCTCTCCAACCTGGGAAGCGGCAACCTCTGTGGCATCGTCTCCATCGTCGACAGTGAGTCCCATTCCCTCACCGTCCTCTTTCTAACTCATACTATACTTCTCCCCCTCCCCTGTCTTGATCAGTCCTGTCCCTGTTCGCTCGCATCGCCAACATCCCCGACGTCGACCCGACTCGGCGTATGCGCCACCGTCGTGCCTCCTCCTCTTCTTCTCAATCCTCTCACTCGACACTCTCCCGTGATCTCTCCGCCAGATCCCGCTCGAGCAGCCGGACGAGCATGCGTCTGAGCGCAAGCCCGCGCATCGTGGCGACCACCGCGGACAAGCGCAACTCCATCTCGAGTCTGGATGCGTTTCAGTGGTCGGAGCTTGTCTCCCCTCGAAAGGAAGAGCATTATAGGTGATGTGGTCAGTTGCGTGCGCGTCGCGGCGTACTGCGGGAAGACTTCGTTTCCCGGCTCGTAGCATTTGACTGTACTCTTTAGCAGCTGCGGATTGGCGTCATACGGATTTCACGCTGATCCAAGCCCATCAATTTCGTATGTAGTGATTGTGTCGCCACTCAAGTATGGTTGTCTGTACGCTTTGTAATGTATCTTTTTACCTCGACAGTCCAGGGCCGGATGTCGAACAGCAGCTTCAAAACAGAACGCGCCAAAACAACGTAGTGCATACATGCAGAAACCCCGAACGTGAGAAAAATGCGTACAACATGCATGTGCGCCGCGAGGGCGATAGTGAAACAAAACATTCTAAAGTCTGGTTCTAGGTCATAAGGCATTAAACGAGGGGGGGACATACAATAATAATATGGAGTAACCAGGCTCGAGCAACATTACTGCACCGCGTGGCCGTTGTCATTCTGCCCTGTGGCCCTTCCCTCTTCCCTCTTGGTGCCGATAGCCTTGGCGAGGTCGCCAATCCTTTGCGAGAGTTTCTCAAGCATCGGCCTGACACCCTCCCTGACCTCTTCGGCAACACGGTGGACCTTGTCGCCAACTGACATGTCAGGGGTTGTAACAATGCCGCGGAGATCTGTGATGGTTTTGGAGATGTCGGGATAAGTAGATTGAAGGGTTTGCGGAAGCGTAGCAGTAGATTGTTGCAGCTTCTGCAACTCCTGAAGCATGCTGTCCGAGAGAGCATGGATCCGTGTTTGAGCGCCGGTAATGGATGCTGAAGCAAGCCCCTGAATGGAGTTGGCGGTCTCGAAAGCTTTTTGACTGTATAGAAATGAGTGCCTGTAGTGCATGCGAAATGCATGTTTACTTACACAAGGACGCTTTGTTGCTGAAGCTGTTTGAGATGCTCCGAGGAATAGACATAAACGTTGTCCCTCAGATGTTTCGAGATGGCGTATACACGCTGATACTGGTACTGACATTCTGACGAAGTGGAAGTCGGTGAACTGCTTCCGGATTCGCTCCCGACTTTGTTGACGGCGATCTCGAAGTAATCGACAATAGGAGCGAATTTCTGCGGGCATGTCAGTTATCTTTGAGTACCTGAGATCACGTGCGAGGCACCTTATCAATGCCCTCTGCAACGCCAACTGCTGGGGTCTTGACGTTTTTGTCGAACCGCTGGTTTGCGGACGACACGACACTGTCACGCCTTTCCCGCACATAAGAGGCTACGTCCTCCGGCTTGACCTTAAAGGGGTAAGGATACTTTTCCTCAATGACATCAAGTCCTTTGTTAGCGTAGCCATCCGCAGAGACAATGAGAGGTGCGAGACGGATCTGCAACGGCTGGGAGAAGTTGTACGCGGTTTGCGTGATGACCTGAGCGGCGTAATACGGGGAGCGGGTGAGCACGTTTGACGAGAGGGTTGAATGTATCTGGTCCAAAGAGGACGCGATAATGGGGATGGAGGCGACACGAGTCAGCACGGTGATCTCAGGGAGCTGCGATTGGGGCTGGGCCTCTGGCTGCGACTGGGTGGCGGCCGCCATGATGGGAGCGGGCTCGAAACGAGGGAATGGAAAGGAGGATGTGACGCGAGAAGATATCACGACAGGGTTCATATACCTTTGCGGCTCAGCATGTGATTTTCGTGAAGCGCGCCTGTCACATGTCACAGGTGTCACAAAACTACGTGCCCTGCAGTGTCGCACGGCCCCGAGGCTCCAACGCTTTTCATGCGACACGTCGCTCGTTATACGCCGATCTATCAAGCCTGCTGAGGCCCTGGATGATGGTTTCATGTTGGCGTGAATCCTGTGGATAGTATGTGATAATCATATTCCTTATCTTATCGATATAGTTGCTCCCAGTGGGAGACCCTGCATCATGGACGGCGTTCAGAGTACAATCATTGATGCGGCGTTCACTAGCTTCCAACCCCTGTTCCTAGGGGTCGTATACTTGAACTAGTAGCCGAATAATCACGGGAATGACCGTAATCGAGATTTTATCCGTTTCCCTACGCAATGTGATATTACACAAACCGACAGATCGTCCCCGGAGTTCGGTGGTGAAAATAAAAGATTGATATGATCGCCGCCTCTTGAGTCTGCGTTATCGACAGCTAAATGGGGATTGCGCCATCCGGTGGCTTACTGTGGGGTGGTTGATTTTTTTTTTAGAACCTGGGGTCCAATACAATGCCAGTGGCGCTTTGGACAACTTATCGGTCATAGTGGGATGGACCCCGGATCGCCATTGTTACAAGTCCGTTCCAATCCAGGTTCGCTCCATTTCGCGCTCCTTATCAGCGCAAGTGGCTCTGATATTGTGTCCGCAGACCCCGCGTCAAGCTAGACTATGCCGAATTCGAAGGCAGTGCATCCAGGCTCGGTTGGAATCACATGGAAACTTGTGGTTATCACCACTTTTCCGTCGAGGAGAGCCGTCGGCACCGAAGCATGACGAACATATCCAATAGCCAACCGAGCCGCGTGATTATAACGGATGACCGGGAGGGAGGTGGATAGTCGAGTCTGGCAGTGGTGACAGAATAAGACTGATCGTTTCAAAGAGCGTGTCTAGGAGACTAGTACACAACATGAACATCGTTGATACATTGCATGTGTGAGGCCCACGAAACCTTAGGAATTGTGAGGTCGGCGTGATCGGAATCACTGCTACACCTCGTGACGTCATCGGTATTGATTGCTACACGGGTTCAGTTTCTTGCTCACCAGCGATCAGCCCGTGCAGAGGACAGACTCGGAGAGACATCCAACCCCTGCGCACTGGGAAAGTGGCAATGAACGGACGCAAGGAGACGGCCAAAGGAAATTGGAATCATTCGGAGCCATTGTAGAAAGGCACCTTTCTTTTGGTATTGTAATGTCTGCGCCCTCGTTCAATGAGCAAGGTTGACAACGGGTTAGGTGCTAAGAAATCACAAGCAAGTTGGCGGACTAACGAGTCGAAGGTCCTTCCACTATACAGCAAAGTGTTTAGTCACATGAAACGAGGCAGTATACAGTACCTAAACTTGGCCCGAGTCGAGGATCGTCTTGGAAACGGGGAACAGCCTAAAATTGATCAAGTGATCAGTGGCTTATGGGTACCGAAAAAGAAGACATGAACCACCTCAAAATAACTTGGTATCGCTGTATGTATGGCAACCAGCGTAAAATGACGGAAAAAAATCCACCTTCGAGGCGCTGCACAAAATAGCAGCTTACTTTGTCCGCCGACAACATATCGGCTCAGTACCATGGTGACTACGTCGAGTATACATTACGAGCGCGCACCTGGGACTGTGAGACATGATATGAGATGCCCGCAAATCGGACACATTTTCGGCGGTGTGTGATGTCGACTGTACCGTGTGATCGGTCATATTGCACACAGTTAGGACCACCAAAAGCCCTACGGTGGGCTTCGGCCTTCGTATAATCAGAACAACTACTTTCTGATCCTGAAATTTTTGGGTCCGGTGACTGGACTTTGGCAGGAGAGAGACCCACATGTACAAGCGTCCAAGTTTGCTCTTATGGGTTGCGACGTTAATTATACCGCTCTGAATGGTTAGTACAGCAGGGGCCGATTACAGTACACTCAACGATATGTGAGGCACTCCGATGCAGAGTGCTACAACACGACAACTGGTAACAGATGAGAGGAGTGCGTCGAAACTTGAAGCTTTTGGAAATGCCACTGCCGTCTTGAGGCTTGTGGTTGGTGGTACGGCGTCATGACTTTCAGAGGCAAACAGGGATGTGCTAAAGCTCGGGAAAATACTCCAGCGCTACTAGAGCGCCTTTGATACCAACCGCATACCACCAGTTGGCGATGCTGACCTCCACGGGTTCATGCCTATTCCGATTCCTGCTATCACTCGTCATTCGCCTCCATAGGTCCTTTGGATGCATAGTACTCGCATTTCGAGCTCGGTTTGCTTCGCTTTGGAGGTCAATTCTAACATTTGCACTTCCCAGAGGCCAGCCCCAAATTCGATTGCATGCAAACGATGTCCCCGCGGTGGACAACAACCGCATGGGAGAACATCCGCAAATCCCAGAATCTGCAAAGGCGGAGGAAGAGGGCAGCGGAAGTCTCGCAGCTCTGCCCGTGCGAGGCATCGCTTACTGGCAGAATGAACTATTAAAATACCAAGCTTTCATCTCAAGTCACGAGCTCAAGGACCCACACCCTGCGACTCCTGAACGTGGATCGCAGCGCTACGAGCCCAGGAGAGTCGAGTGAGAGTACCTGGAACTCCTGTGTGTTGGTACTGCTCTTACTCTCCGCTCGTTCTGGCCCTCAGACAGACCGTCGAACCCCCTGACATCCCAGCTGGGCAAAAGACACTCTTATCTGCGTCAGTTCGCTTTTCCTACGACACTCGTCTATCCCTTGATAGCTCTCGACACAGACTACCACCGCTTCCAGATGGCTGGACACGACATGTTCATCCAGAAGGAAATGTTTTCTTTTATCACAAAGGATTAGTATGTTTCTTTTTCATGTGCATGACACTCTTGTTGTGAACCCTTTCAAGCATATATTCACAGAGAGCGATATATTTGTCCACGGAAACGACATTCTGTGTTACGCCACGGGACTCATTCAGCAAGCGATTCAGAACAGCGATGTTATCCTGGATGAGCTCACCGAAATTGTCCTGAATATGGACGGTAGTCGACGTTGGAATTACTACTTTGTTGATCACAGTAACCGCCTTCTCTTCTGGGTTCAGCCAGTTAAAGTGCGGGAGGATCTCGATACCGGCTTGCAAGGGATCAATGGATATGGCCATATCAGTGCGTTTGATAGACCAGTCCTTTCTGCCACTGACATGTGGTTAGGATATTTGGTCGAGGCTCGGTACTGGTATGCTTCTTCCGGTAGTCTTTCAGGCATGTCTGGACCCGTTACATTCTATCCTGACACTGATCCTAATTGAAGTATATCGCATATGACATGGAATCGAGGTCGCATTGTGAATACTACCCTCACAATCATACCCTTCCGGACAGAGTCTTTGACGATCTTAGAGGGACCCTCAATTATGCCAAGACCGGTACATCCCTTTTGTGAAATGTCCTTGCTGTGTTCTCATCGAACCACCAGACATGATGACTGCTGATTCCTCCACAAGCCCGTTTACACAAGATGAACTTGCTGCAATCTCGGACCTCGTCAATTCACTCAAGGGTACATTTTCCTACGCTATGTTTTTCCTCGATCTTGCTGACTTCTGGCAAAGATAACGGAAAGATTGACGATCCATACAGCATTTGGATCATTGGTGCGACTGTAGTTCATTACGTCATGAAATGGTACTAATATCCATGAAGCACGACTAATGGCGTTCTTCGGTGAGTGTCATTGGACATGTTTTATCGCCTGCTTTCCTAAATAAAATGTCAGTTGATGATCAGTTCCTGAATTTCTGCGGTCAGCCATTCGCACGTTTGAACGCAGATACACCCTTGTTTGGGCCACAGACTTGGAATCATGATATAGTATTCAAATTTGCCAATTGGTTCCTACTTTGGCAACCGAACGAACATGCTGTTCGTTTGCAACGAGTTTGGGTTGACGACATTATCATCCAACCCCGCTGGAAGGATTTCATCAGCAGGCTCAAGGACGAGTTAGGCCGGTATACCCTCTTCGTAAGTCTCCTTCACCTCCCATGCCGGATATCTTATGGGCCGCAGTCTACAGTAATGCTTGCGGTGAACTTTAGCTTCCTCGCTGTCCCCGGTGTTGTCACTGTAGGTTCGCCTGCAAGTTCGATCCAAATCATCATCTATTGTTCAGTGGTCTCAACGATCGGGTCCATCGTGTTCTCCCTTGTCTTGTTGAGTGTGTACAACGATCCGGGACTTATGGGTGCCAGCATTGCGGTATGTTCCTATGGCGGATATCATGTCTACCTTCCGTGCTCACGTTGGTCATGGCAGGCGGAAGCCATGAAGATGCTCAGTCAGAGGGATTGGGGAATGATGCGTCTTGCAGTCACGCATAGCCTCCCGATTTCCTGCCTTATGTGGTCGTACGCCATTCAACGCACTGTCGCGTCCATTGACGCTCTACTCACATGTTTCTAGAATCGTACTCTTCTTCGTAGCCCTCGCAGTACAGATTTTCCTTCCGAAAGAACCTCCCACTTGCGCGACACTCGGCGTCGAATTTGTCATTCTCGCGTTACTTATGCTCGTGAGCCTGCGCGTGCTGTGGCGGTTCTATAGGGACGACAATGCCGGTGACGGGGAAATCTCCGTGGAAAATGACCCATCGGCTCCAGGGCAAGAGGAAGACGTTGAGCAGGGCTTGACGAAGTGTTGAACTCTTTTACGGTCGTTGACTCGTTCACGGATGTGTTTCGGACAGAGCTTGGAAAGTTGGATACTACGATCTTAAGTAGTAGATACAGTGTTCGTAATACTTATGCCAATGTACATACTGATGTCCTGGTAGTCTCAATGAGGGTCACCTAGCTGGGAACCGAGTGAGCATAAGCGCCGAGAACACGAGGCGCCTGGATGAACAAACCCTATTGAGAGAGAAAAGGCCGTGTTTACGGAGCCGAGCTCCTTGTGTACCACAAGTCGACGTCAACCTCAACACATTGGGTCTTGACACACCCAGCGAAACCTACAAGCGTGCACTATTGGTGGAGGATGTCGTCAACAAAGGGCAGTACGTAGCGGTCCTCGGCCGTGGTTGCACCTGCTGACAGTTCGGTAAGAACGTATGATGGTGCTTTCCACCGGTCGCTCTGACCCCGTGCGGGCAGTCGCTTTCCACCCTGATGGAATCCATTTATTAAGCGTGGATACGGAAGTCCTTCAACGATGGCGGGTTGGAGATGGTCAAGAGGTGGGAAGGCAACAAGGAATGCAGTTGAACGCTATGTCTGCGTCAAACGACCACAGATGGATTGTGTGCGGAACTACTTCGGGGGCAAGCGTATGGGACGGAAAAATACAGGAAAAAACCATCGAGGTGGACAGCGGAACGTTTGTAGGTGCGGTGGACATCTCACCCGATTCCGCCAGGTTCGCCACCGGTAGTGGACATCCTGACAAGAAAGCGAGTATCTGGGACATCAAGACGGGGCAGAGATTAGTTGGCCCACTCCAATATGAGAATTATGTCGCAGGTGTTAAGTTCTCGCCAAATGGCGAACGCATTGCCATTGGGGTCTGGAGTCACTCCATCTGCATCCATGACAGTCGCAACGGTGACCAGCTCATCTCCATCGAGGCTCGTATACCCATCGAAGTGCCAATGACTCCCCTAGAATGGTTGGGCAATGGACAGCAAATTTTCGTTGCGTCTGGTGTTCGTAAAATCAAGGCTTTTGATGTGTCGACCGGGTCACAACTGGCTGAATTCCCGATTCATCATGGCGGTACCGCCCGGGTTGTGTCTATTGCTCTAGCTGCCAATGGAAAGTTTCTCGCTACCTACGCATCAAGCTCCATCTCGTTCTGGGACACTTCAACACTTGCTCCGATCGGCCCAGTCATCGAGGATGGTCGAAGGATATGGTCAATTGCTCTGTCTACAGACTACAGCTATCTTGCGACTGGAGATGCCGACGGGAAAATCAGGATTCGTGACCTCAGCGGCATCCTTCCAGACTCGTATGGTCCATTTCATGTAAGCATTTGTACATTCACAACGCTGGCTTCTCGGACAAGTTACATACTGTCACTCCCTATTTTAGGCACCTACTCAAGAACGCAACTCGGAAACACCTAAAGATGGGCTAGAGCAACAACAGAATGAAGAGCCCCCGGTTTCAGATGTCCACGACGACAATGCATCAGACTCGTCCCCGGTAAGGGTTTGTCCATGCTCATACCGAAGGACTCGCACTGACCCCCGCATTCCTATGGAAGGAACAACCTGCGACGTCAAGTCCGCCCAAGTCGGAGAACCACGGCGAAGGCGGTGATGAAGCACTCGGGGTAAGACTCTGAACCCTACCCTTTTGACACTGGCTTTCACGACGAGGTTAGGTTGAGGTCTCGTCTATTGCACCTGAACCCTTATTTGACTTTGATGAGGTGTGTCTTGATTCTACTGTCTCCGTGCTTTCGTGTTGACATTGCTGGAGCCGCCGTCCCCTTCTGGCAATATCCATGAGGTCGATGTAATGCTGCCAGGTTCGTCGCAGGTCGCATCACAGTTACCAACTGCGTTGCCCGTGACGTCGCCCTCAGAGGCACGTCGAGAGGGACATGGTGACACTACGGAGTCGTCTGGAGGCATTCTGATGGTGAAAAGATGGCTGAAGACATTGATGAAGAGAGGTGACAAGAGCCAGGGTTCACATCAGCTAAATCACCTTTCCAGCGAGCCTGGTGGATCTGCAAATCCCCGATCTCGCTCTAGGTCACAGGCAAGAGACAATATTACAAACGCGGGATCCTCCAGAATGGCTGCAGCTAAACGTCAGCTGGTGGGTGTCCTCTTCTTCCGTAAAGAGAGTGCAATGTGCCTGATGGACCATCTCAGCGATCGGTCGCAGTATCCATATCAGAAGACTCTGCAGAGGAACCGGAAAAGCAGGTTCGTTGATCGCCCGGTCTTTTCGTCGGGACCGTTTATTATTTATCCTGCGTTACAGTCTAAATCAGATACCAAAGCTGCTAAAATGAGCTACCCGAACAAGGACGCCTCCGGTAGCGCACAAGGTCCTGCAGGCGTAAAGACAGCCGACCCCGTGCGTTTTTTCTCGCGACGATTAGTAGATCATGTCATGATAGCCCACTTTCCATTAGGCGCGGCAAGTGAACGATGCATCTCAGCCCTCGGCCGCGACAGGGATTCTTGTCACAGTGCGCATTCATTCCTTCAACTTACATAGTTAGACTCACAGCGGAATACGTCAGCAAGAAGCGGGCGACGCTAGAGTTTCGATCGCGTTCAAGGTACCGGGATGGATGTGCTGTTTGAGAACGACTACTGAAGACGGGGAGCATTGACGCAAGCTATTGGATCCATACCACCTTGATGCATGAGTTCAAACAGTCACTACATATACCCATTCTTCGGATTTGTGTCATCTCACAGCATTCGTGTAAGTTCCTTGATACACGTCTCAGTGGCTGAGCTTGCTCGAATATATCCACTCATCGGTCATGATCCTGATTCTGGGTGATGGGTGAATAAGTGCCATGAGAACACCGTGGCAGACCGACGATGCACCGTTTCCTCACCGGATTCCAGAATCGTGGCTCAAACTACGAGTCGGACAAACCGGCCAATAATGCTTACATCCTCTTCGAGTGCGAGCGAGGGGTCCAAATTCCATCTAGACTCAAGGCGGCCAGGAGTCCCTGACTGCATAGGAAGCCGTGATTGGAGGACAGCGTTTGAGTTTCACTTCAGGCTTCCGGAGGGTCCACTACTAGGCCAGCAGCCGCAGGACTTCCCGGAAGACCGACTCACGAACAACGCGTGTTTACATTCGAGGTATCTCCGCGCTCGGACCACAGCAGAAGACAAGCAGCTCAAACTTGGGGCCCTCGCCCTTCGCCCACCAGGTGCACTGAAGGGTTCGTTACCACAGCCTGTCATTGCACGGTGGATTAATATCCCTTCTCCATATCCAGACTAGATAATACACCAAGATAACATCATTGTGGGTACTGTCGCCGAGCATCCAACATTACGATCCTGTTACAGCGTCACATCATAGCCTCGACACCAAAACTAGCGAGTGCCCCGAAAGCAAGGCCGACCATCGCAAATAAGCCGCCCAGTGTTGCGGCGACACCTACGTCTTCGTGGCGTCCTTTGAGGCAAGGATTGTGCTCGAGAGATGAAACAGCAAGCGTGGCTAGGGACGACACAAAGCCGTTTGTGTAGCCCATTGTTAGCAATATAATCATGAAAAGAATATCAGAATTTATGATCGGGGAGATCGGGGAGGTCGTCGCAGGGCGATGGACATTGCAAAGAAGAATCAGGGGAATGAACAGTGTCCGTAAGAGAGACATGGCTAGAATCTTCTTGGTGGACCAGACGAGTAGGCGAGGGAAAGAGCAGCTGTATCGCCCGACAAGATCCCCGATGTTAAAAATCAGAGTGTGGACTGCGGTGAATAGCAAGGGATGGGTGGTTGGATTTACGGATCGCACACGAGTTGTGATCGCAGGAAAAACTGCCTGGTCAAAGGCGCTATTAGTCGGAGAGTAATTACTGTAACGAAGTAGGCACTTACTAGGGTGACTGTGAATACATACGCGATAGAGAACATAAAAATCAGGTTCTGTTTGAAAGTTTGATAAACGCATAAATCGGCCTCCTTCCGGGGATTTCTGTAGTCGCCCTCAACTAGTCTGGTAAGCTCATTTGTGTCTCTAACTTCACAGTGCTGCTCCAGAGTGCGGATAACTGATTTATAGAAAGACTGCCTCGTCAACCACGTGTAAGCAACCAATGCGATGCCGAGAAAAATAGCAGAAACACCAAAGAAGATTCGGGCAGCTACTTCTTCGGCTTGACTATCTCTACCGTCCGCCTTCTCTAATTCCATTGAGATGGATTTCGGAGAGGAACCCCAAAGAGAAACTATCGAACTCGCAACCTGTACAACACTGGCGGCAACCGCGATGGCGGCTTGGCCGGATAACACAGTTTGCAGGAACGATGAGCCGAGCAGCGCTGCTCCAGCGTAGGTAGCTGTACACAAATAGCCAGTCGAGACTGCCAGAGAAGCTGTGTTGAAGAGAACAAACAAGAAAAAAGTCGATGGTGTGCCTCGAATGTACGTGCTGAGATCAAGAAATGTCACAACGAGGATCATCGTAATGATGGAGACAAATGTACGGCGAGATGGGGACGACTGCGATATCTTAAAGTGAGTGGTCGTTATCACTATTTAGTTTGATCTACGAACCTGTTTCGAAGTGACCGTGCAGTAAAACAGGGAGAACAACTTGGTCCATGTGAAGACGGTAGACGAGCATGAGCTGAAGGCGGTATAGAAGGGGGAGCCAGCTAGTCGAAACAAGAAAAACGATGTCCCATTAACCAGGGCTGAGTAGAGTCATGAGCACTAACAGGACGGGTAGTGCGGGGAGAAGTATCACCGTTCCAGGGGAGTAAAATGGCACAGCCCAGAAGGAAATAGGTCCATCTAGTTCCAGCTGCAGCTGGAATCGACTCGCTTGTCGAGTATAAATTGTCTCCGGCCGAATGGACGTCCGAGTGGTAGGCCTGGTCCTCCGAGGATGGCATAGCGCAATATTTGGCAGGAGAGTCTAGCATGCGATTCTAAGGTATAAATTCTACTCATACGCCAGAGCGAATGTTGGGTGTCTGGCGCAGGTACGAGTTCGGCTGGTGTTCGGTCGAGTTCATACAAATCGGTCCAAGCCATACTTAGCCTATGACGATAAGTTCAATCAAAGATGCCGGATTCAAGTCCCGCTCGGCATGGACTACGACGAAAGTTGGGCATACCTGAGGAGCTGGTCGCCGTTGCGACTGTCAAGGGTGCAGATAGAGTGACTCCTTACTGCAATATTGGTGAATTGGTGATGCCGGCGCTCGCTGTGTGGGAAGAATTTCATTCCTGCGATGTAACTGTCGCTGTGTTTGAGTGGGCCAAGTAATCTCTTCCCCGTCTTGATGTCCTAGATATTCGCTTTTTTGTACCGGCTTCCAGCACTGGTGGTAAATCTGGTTGAACTGGGCAAGATGCCCCACCTTTCGCGGTAAAGACGCTATATGGGGACAACCAGTTTCAACTTGTCCATTTTTGGGTTAACCAATTTCGGATTTTGTGCACACGTGATCAGTGCAAAGTAAAAACAAACACGATCGGACGCTGCATGCTCGGAGTACCAACATTTAACTTCACAGTGTATGATTAATTGCTCTCTCCCCAGGTTGCAGCTATGTTCCAACTGCGGGACGTGACGGCAAAACAATCGATCGTCCAACAAGGGTCACCTAGCTGGCAGCTGAGTAAGAATAATAAGTGCCGAGGACACGTGGCGCCTACATTGTGTTTCGGAACAAGCCCATATTGAGAGAGAAAAAGCCGTGTTTGCGGAGCCGAACTCTCTGTGTGCCACAAGTCGACGTCGACGTTAATTCATTGATTCTTGACACTGTGAAACCTACAAGCGTGCACCATTGTGGAGGATGTTGTCGAGAAAGAACAGTGCGTAGCAGTCCTCGGGAGCGATTGTACCTGCTGACAGTTCAGTAAGAACATTCAATAGTGTATGCTACCGGTCATTCTGAATGGGTGCGCGCGGTGGCCTTCCACCCTGATGGAATACATCTATTAAGCGGGAGTACGGATGGTCTTCGACGATGGCGAGTCGCAGATGGTCGAGAAGTAGGAAGGCAACAGGGAATGGCGGTGACCGCTATTTCTGCGTCAAAGGATCACAAATGGATTGTGTGTGGGACTCGTCAGGGGGCAAGCATATGGGACAAAAGTTTTCAGGAAAAGACCATCGAGGTGGAGGGCACAATGTTTATAGGTGCAGTGGACATCTCACCCGATTCCACCAGGTTTGCCACTGGCACTGGACTTCCTGACAGCAAAGCGAGTATCTGGGATATGAAGACGGGGCAGAGATTAGTTGGCCCGCTCCAATATGAAGATTACGTCACCGCCGTCAAGTTCTCGCCAAATGGCGAACGCATCGCCGTTGCGGTCAGGAATCACGATATCCATGTCATTGACAGTCGCAATGGTGACCAATTAATCACTATCAAGACTCGTATACACGGGTGGTCACCATCGACTCCCCTCGAATGGTTGAACGATGGGCGGCAAATTTTTGCTACATCTCGTGATCGTACTAGAATCACGGCGTTCGAGGTATCGACTGGATCACAACTGGCTCGTTTGCCAAAGCTTCATGAAGATTACAATACCATGTCTATTGCAATGGCCGCCAGTGGGAAGTTCCTTGCTACCTTCACACCGAGCACTATCTCGTTCTGGGACACCTCAACAGTTGCTAAGATTGGCCAAGACATCGTAGGAAGTGCAACCCCACGGGTGATTGCTCTCTCTCCAGATTGCAAATATGTTGCGACTGGTGGACTGGATGGGAAAATAAGGATTCGTAATCTCAGCGACATCCTTCCAGACTCGTATAGCCCATTCCATGTAAGCGATTCTGTACTTACATTTCTGCCTTCACGGCCAAGTTACATATTTCGTTTCCCCCATATTAGGCACCTACTCAAGAACACGACTTGGAAACACCTGAAGATGGGCCAGAGCAACAAGACGAGCAACCTTCCCCTTTGGATGTCCGTGACAACAATGCACCAGACTCGTCTCCAGTAAGTGTTTTATGTCATGTTCGTACCAAAGGAATTGCACTGACCCCTGTATTGCTACATAAGGAGGAACCCGCGACGACAAGTCGGCCTCGGTCGGAGAACCACGGTGAGGGCATTGATGAACCACTCGGGGTAAGACTCTGACCCTTCCCTTTTCGCCGCCGGTTTTCACGACGAGATCAGGTCGAGGTGCCGTCTAGTGCTCCCGAACCCTTATTTGACTTTGATGAGGTGTGTCATGATGTCACTCTCCCACCGCTTTCGTATTAACATTGCTGGAGCCGCCGTCCCCCTCTGCAAATATTCATGAGGTCGATGTAATGCAGCCGGGTTCGTCGCAGGTCGCAACACAGTTGCCAACTGCCCTGCCTGCGACGTCGCCTTCAGAGGCATGTCGAGAGGAACTTCGTGATACTACGGAGTCATCTGGAGGCATTCTGATGGTGAAAAGATGGCTGAAGACATTGATGAAGAGAGGTGACAAGAGCCAGGGTTCACATCAGCCGAATCACCTTTCCAGCGAGCCTGCTCAATTCGCGAATCCCCGATCTCATTCCAGGTCGCAGGCGAGGGAGAATACTACGGACGTAAGACCTTCCAGAATGGCTGCAGCTCAACGTAAGCCTGTGAGTGTTCTCTTCAGTAAACAGTGTGCAATGTGTCTGACGAACCATGTCAGCGGACGGTCGCAGTACCAATAAATCCAGCCCTTGTGGAACAGGAACCAGTAAAACAGGTTCGTTGATTGATTAGTTTGTTCGTCTGCGCCGCTGTTTATCCTGCGTTACAGTCCAAATCAGATACCAAGGTTTCTAGAGCGAGCCATCCGAACAAGGATGCATCCAATAGCAGACAAGGTCTTGCAGATATAAAGACAGCCAACCCCGTGTGTTTTTTTTCGTGACAATAGATCCTGTGATAGCTGACTTTCTATTAGGCACAGCAAATGAACGATCCATCTCAGCCCTCCGCCGTAACGGGGATCCAGGTCATGGTGCGCACTTATTTCTTGAACTTACGCTTGTAGACTCACAGTGGAATCCATCAGCAAGCAGCAGGTAACGCCAGAGTTTCGATCGCGTTCGAGTTACCGGCATGGATGTGCTGTTGTAGCACGAGCACTGAAGACGGGAGACATTAATACAGGTGATTAAATACATATCACACTTGATTCATGAGTACAGGCAGTTACTATGCGGTTCTTCGAATTAGTGTTATCTCATAGCATTCATGAGTCCTTTTGATACACACGTCCTTGGCTGAGCGTGCTCGAATATATCCACGCAGCGAGACTGGGTGATCGGGGGTAAGTAAGTGCGACGAGAACACCCCGACTAACCAGCTATCCACTGTTTCCTCAACGGATTTACGGACCATGAATGGATTTTATATCACCCTTACGAGACAGCGTCACAGGGGATAATGTTGTTCGTGATCACGATGGGCAAAGGGTATCCGTCGACGAGGGAGACTAAGAGCAGGTAGGACAATACATAGTACAAACGGTCATAAAAGTCGACGGCGTTCGTCTGTGGAGTCTCGACCAAACGAGGTTGGTGTAGCACCGGTGCTGCACCCATCTGCGCATACTCGTGAGGGATTCATGAGATCATGATGGAAAGGGAAAGATTGGGCCGTACGATGCTGTTATTAGTTGGAGATAATCTGCCGCTGTAACACCACGTTTTCGAATGAAACAGGCCCCACCATTTTCACTGGTGACTCCTGGTAGTCTCGATGAGAATCACCTAGCCGGGAGCCGAGCAAGTAGCGCCAAGGACATGAGGCACCTGGATGGACAAACTGAGCGAAAGGAGCCGTGTTTACGGAACCGGAGTCTTTGCATACCACAAGTCGATCTCACTACTTTGACTCTTGACACTGCGAAACCTACAAGTGTGCGCCATTGCAGAGGATGTCGTCAACGAAGAATAGTGTGTAGCAGTCCTCGGCTATGGTTGTACTTACTGACAGTCCAGTAAGATACAATAGTGCTTGGCACTGGTCGCTCTGACCATGTGTGGGCAGTCGCTTTCCACTCTGATGGAATGCATTTATTAAGCGGGAGCGGCGATGGTTTGCGACGATGGCGAGTTGCGGACGGGCAAGAGGTGGGAAAGCAACTGGGAATGGAGTTGAACGCCATTTCTGTGTCGAGCGATCACGAGTGGACAGTGTGCGGGACTATGAAGGGGGTCAGTGTGTGGGACGGAATATTGAAGAAAAAGACCGTCGAGGTGGAGGACGGAATGTTTGTAAGTGCAGTGGACATCTCACCCGATTCCACCAGATTTGCCACCAGCACCGGACATCCTGGCAACAAAGCAAGTATCTAGGATATCAAGACGGGGCAGAGATTAGTTGGCCCACTCCAATATGGGAATTATGTCGCCGCTGTCAAGTTCTCACCAAAGGCGAACACATCGCCGTTGCGCCTGCGATGACTCCCTTTGCATCCATGACAGTCGCACCGGTGACAAACTCATCACCATCAAGGCCAGTGTACCCATCGGTGTGCCAATGACTCCTCTGGCGTGGTCGAATAATGGGCAGCAAATTCTTGCTGCATCTAGTGATCGTACAATCAAGGCTTTTAATGTGTCGACTGGGTCACGACCAGCTGGATTGCCAGGTCGCCGTGATGACACTGCCGAGGTCATGTCAATTGCTCTAGCCGCCAATGGAAAGTTTCTCGCTACCTATGCAGCAAGCTCCATCTCGTTCAGGGACACTTCGACACTTGCTCTGATCGACCCAGTCATCGAGAATGGTACAAAAATAGATTCAATTGCTGTCTCTGTGGATTGCAGCTATGTTGCAACTGGAGGATCTGATGGGAAAATCAGGATTCGTAATCTCAGTGATATCCTTCCGGACTCGTATGGCCCATTCCACGTAAGTATTTCTGGCTTCTCAGACAAGCTATATATATATCCCCCGTTCTAGGCACCCACTCGGCAACACAACTCAGAAACAATGAGAGATGGGCCGGAGCAACGAGAGGACGAGCAACCTTCCCCCTCGGATAACCGTGACAACAATGCACCAGACTCGTCTCCGGTAAGTGTTTTTTTGTCATGTTCGCACCGAAGGAATGGTGCTGACCCCTGCATTCCTACACAAGGAACAACTTACGACGGCAAGTCGGTCTCGGTCGGAGAACCACGGTGAGGGTATTGATGAACCACTCGGGGTAAGAGTTTGACCCTTTCCTTTTCGACGCTGGTTTTCACGACAACATAAGGTTGAGGTGCCGTCTAGTGCTCCTGAACCCTTATTTGACTTTGATGAGGTGTGTCATGATGTCGCTCTCCCACCGCTTTTGTGTTGACATTGCTGGAGCCGCCGTCCCCCTCTGCCAATATCCATGAGATCGATGTAATGCAGCCAGGTTCGTCGCAAGTCGCATCACAGTTGCCAACTGCCCTGTCCGTGACGTCGCCTTCAGAGGGACATGGTGGCACTACGGAATCATCTGGAGGCATCCCGATGGTCAAAAGGTGGCTGAAGACATTGATGAAGAGAGTCGACAAGAGCCAGGGTTCACATCTGCCAGGTTCCCTTTCCAGCGAGCCTGGTCAACCTGCGAACCTTCGATCTCGTCCTAGGCCACAGGCGAGGGAGAATACTACAGATATAGGACCTTCCAGAATGGCCGCAGCTAAACGCCAGCTGGTGGGTGTCTTCTTCCGTAAAGAGAGTGCAGTGTGTCTGATGAACCATCTCAGCGATCGGTTGCAGTATCCATAACAGACTCTGAAGAAGAACCGGAGAAGCAGGTTCGTTGATTGCCTAGTTTTTTTCGTC
>JBBPUO010000199.1:0-18498 GCA_038094755.1 Caloboletus firmus | reverse complement strand
GTGTCTTCTTCCGTAAAGAGAGTGCAGTGTGTCTGATGAACCATCTCAGCGATCGGTTGCAGTATCCATAACAGACTCTGAAGAAGAACCGGAGAAGCAGGTTCGTTGATTGCCTAGTTTTTTTCGTCAGCGCCGTTTACTTATCCTGCGTTACAGTCTAAATCAGATCCCAAGGCTGCTGAAACGAGCTACCCGAACAAGGACGCCTTCGGTAGCTCACAAAGTCCTACTGGTATAATGTCAGCCGGCCCCGTGCGTTTTTATCGCGACAATAGATCTAGATCATGTCGTGACAGCTTACTTTCCATTAGGCACCGCGACTGAATGATGCATCTCAGCCCTTGGCCGTGACAGGGATCCGTGTTTTGGTGCGTATTCACTTCTTCAACTTACATTGTTACACTCACAGTGGAATACATCAGAAAGAAGCAGGCGACGCTACAGTTTCGATCGCGTTCAAGTTACCGGCATGGATGTGCTGTTGTGGCACGAGTACTGAAGATGGGAGGCATTGATGCAGGTGGTTACCTCCATACCACGTTTGATCCACGGGTATAGACTGCCTCTATGCAGTTCTTTTAGTCAGTATCGTCTCATAACATTCTGGGTGTGTACCTTCCCCGAAACCGAGATTTAGATCCCGCATGTGTTGATGTGGATGGAGGCACATGCTATGGCAATAGTAATGTACAAATATTGAAGACTCCTCTCAACGCAAAAGCGGTCAAGGAACAATTGTCGAGTCCATGCAACGTCTTTAATTAGGGGGCTTTGTTCATATAATGGGTTGCCCAACTTTGAGAAGTTCAAAATTGCTCATCTTACAGTTTCGTACGAAAACTAGGGCGGTCATGAGTCTTCTATACCTAATTATCCGCAAGGTACGTTACCTAGAGGATGTCTTTTGACAATATTCACATGGTCATGGATCTAGGCTGCATCGGCCTGCGCGATCGGTTCCAACTCTGCTGCTGGGGAGTCCCTACATCAACCAAGTACCATAACCTGACCAAAATGACTAAGCCTTGGAGTCGCGTCAGTCATCGATAGCGACGAGCACGAAACAGTTTGGTTTTACCTTTTCCGTAATTCTTTCGCATATTTTCGTAGACACCAAGGTTGGCCGTGTCCGAATAACCCATCGTGATAAGACCATGGAACAATCCTTCTGTGATGACCACGATACCCGCGCAGAATACGGTGATGAGGTATGTCCACATCGTGTACTTTGAGACTTGACATGGGAGGATAGGAGGCAACACACTTAACATGCCAATTCAACCAAGATTATGTGGTACGTACCGAAGCAAGCGTGGTATAGGGAGACTACCCAGTGGAACACCCAGATGCAGCACTGAGCGAGACATCCCAGCGGGTGGTACAACGGAGAGGACTGCTCGGCCAGAAGGATATACCACCTCGCCGAGAAGTAAGCCAACCACCACGGGGCGAGACCAAGGAGAAAATGCTTGACTGGGTGGGCAGCGAAGAGCTGCGGGTAAAACGAGAGTACGGAGAGGAGGAGTGGGACGTATGTCAAGGACACGAGAAGGGCGGTCGATGCAAGGCTGTTTTGTGATTGCGTGTTCATTTTGGACAAACCGAGTCTCTGCGGTTTAGGGGTACTAGAATGAAGCGTCTTGCACTGCCACTAAATATCCTTAATGTCAACCACAGTGACTGGATAGTACGCAGCAGACGCATTACTACACAAAGGTGAGGATGGGGGGAAAAGACCATCTATCACCCGGGAGAACAGAAAATGGGACAGTCGTGACATGTCCGTGTTTCAGACAATGTTCAGTCTGTCAGAACCGAATGGACACTGCAGCGTGAATTCGACTGCCACCAGTTGAAGGAGGGATCCTAGGGTTTCCAATATGATATCGGACGACATGGGCGTTCTACTAGTAGATCTGAGACAAGGTAGACCATGGAGGCCTCACGAGGCATGATGCATGATGACTGGTTGGTTTGTCTGGTAGCACCGCCACCGGTTAATTTGCTTCTTGACTCGTGTCCAAGTTCAGCCAGGCAAGTACGCACCAGCTTCATGTTCATTCTGTAAATTTTATAGGCGCTTTATTCAGCGACGAGCATACCTTTGATGGCAACATGGCTAGTCGGTCACACACCCTGGCTTTTGCCAGTCCGTGCTGGACTCCGTCTCGAACTCCTTCCTTCTCGGTTATGGCTCCAAGCCCGTAGCCACCTCAACATCGCTCTACAGACACCATCACCAGCCTCGCTTGAGATAGAGACGATACCATACCCCACAGAACACCCAGACGCCTCCGTATTCGAGTGCATGTCGGAGGAATACGCATCTGTGTCTACCCCTGGTCCACATCACTTTACCCCGCTTAGCTCTTCAGAGACTCTTGCATCCCTCGTCCTCAAGGGTAACTTCCGGGCTGCAGAGTCACTCAGCAAGGAGATGATATCACACCATATACCCATCCCTCGCGATGCCCTCTATCTCCGCGCAGCTCTACACGCGATCACGGACCGTCGCCCGAGAGGGTCCACCAAGGAGCGCTTGGATGCGTTCGAGGCCTGGTTGTCACTCGCACCCGATCGCCATGAAAAGTGGCAGTCGTTTCACGATATCCGAAAGAGACTCTTTCTGTCCATGGATCATCTCAATCTTACGCTCGTGTACCGTTTCGGTCTCATACTCGCCTCGAAGGGGTATTATTCGGGAAATGTAGCCATGCAGGTCGTGTCAACACTCGCTCGCTATGCTCGGCTGTCGGTCGTGGGGACGTATTTGCGCGAAGTAGAGGACGCTTCCCGGGGTTACCATTCGAAAAAGGGCACGGTTCCGCCATCGGACCTGCTCGCTAGTGCTTATAGCCTTGCCATCAGAACGATCGTACTAGGAGGCAAGGGCGAAGCTGCGCTCGATCTCATCTCAATGGCACATTCGCGTAGAATTCATATTTCTGATTTCACGCTCGACATTGTCGCCAAACACGCTCCAGATCGACAAATGGTTATAGACCGGATTCGGGCTGTGTACCCTTTATGGACTCTGTGGGATACCAACACCCACCCCGTCAGCGCGGAATGCGAGACAATCCCTGCAGGACATTCTGCTGACATTGCAGTACTGGCAGCACGCCTTCGTTCTCTGCGAATTGCTATGAGATCACCTTCTCCACCCTCCCCTCATACCCTGCACATGTTCGTAACCTCGTACCAGACTCTTGGCCGCACCCGCGCGCTCACACTCCTCCGCGCTCTTGCATACCGTCACTCGCCAAAATCAGCGTCTACCTGGGCATTCACCGAGATGCTTCACCACCGCTCACGACGGGAACCTATCCATGTTCTCTTCGTTTTCTCACAGCATTTCCACCTCGTCGGTGTCCCGCGAAAAACACTGCTATCGCTCATCAGGGGGGCACGAGGGCAACGAGCCCTGAAAGAACGTGGCAAACGATGGGTGGTTCCCACCCGCCCGATGAACGAGAAGCTCTGGCCATCAGCATATCACACTGCGCTCGTTTGGGAAGCGATCGTCTCGCTATCGTCAAAGGCTGAGAAAGAGAGGCTGTACGCCCTCTTGTTGTCGCTCGTCCGACAGAGCAGACAACAAGAACCGGGGTGGAACGATCCGGATCCTCGTCAAGTTCCTCCAGAAGCCAATTGTGCAAGGTTGCAGTTGCCCCCGGACACGTACGATGCTGCTCATTTCTCGCCCTTTGTGTCGTGGTCGGCGCGGAGGAGCCCTGTAAGGGCGGCGAGCGTCTTACGGGACATGGTACATTTGGGCGTCGAACCTTCGATGATCCAATGGAGCATGGTCGCGCGGGGGTATGCACAGCACGACGACCCACTCGTCGCCTTGCGCGTTTTGGACCGTTTTTGGGAGGTTGAGCGGGGAAAGGGCGATCATGGGAGTGGCGACGGCGACGGCGACGATAACCCCGACCCCGACCCCGACCCCGAGAGTAAGTGTCCATCGGACGTGCTCTTGGGGGTCCACACGAACGTGCTGCGTGGGTTCGTCCTCGCGGGCGACGTGGAACATGCGCGTGAAGTGGAGAGGCGGCTGGTAGCGCGGTTGGGGTACCAAGCGGGAGAGAGACCAGCGACGGACGCGAGCATTGCGCTCTTGAGAGGGCTCGAAGGCAGACTTCAAGTTGGACACTCCCCGTCGTGAATGTGAACCGTGCGTTGTTTCAGGGTTTACTGCGGGCCCTGGCGTGTGACGTCGGATTTTTTTTATCCAGGGTGAGGCCTACAGAGTGTGTCCTGGCTTGTACTCTGATCTAGTGTCAGAGACTCTGTTCCCGGTTGATCGGGGTGTCATGAGTGGAGTTAGGTCAAAGATAGTACCTCGTCCGTCGCCGGACCCCAACCTGAGACACGTCAGAACGCTTTGGTTCATATGTGTCTCCTTAAAGACCCTCTGAGCTCCACGTGGGTGCGCGAAACTGTTCCCGCAGACATACCGTTCCAAATTAAAAAGGCAGTATTGAATTTCGGTGCTGCGCAGCGCCAAAAAAACATACATAAGTTACAAATAACCGAACTCCAACGAGTCAAAAAATAGTTGCGAGTGGAATGGATTACTATAAAAATGGTGAAAGAAGGGAAAGTGGCACAAGTGTGGAGTTATGATATTAATATCGACCATTCTCGTCAGGATAATCTGTCCGATAAAATGCAGTACAACGAAAACAAGAGGTAAATGCGGAAAGCGTTGATCACCGTTGACAACGGATGATCCTGTATACAGCGAAGCGCACAAGCAATTGCTCGAAGGATATTTGGGGTAAATCCGGTGGCAGAACAGGACCAATATGGGGGTGCATGGATATGAGTGGTATCGGTCGAGATAAACACCAACTTGGGCCGCGTAACCGAGAGAGAAACGCAGAAAAAAAGTGCGTAACAAGATTTTGTACAGGAACGAAAAAAAAAGGGTCACATGTGCAGTCAACACTTCAATTTGGCTCTTTTCGGATGTTGGTGTACGCTGGGGGAAGCTCAATCGTTTCTGGTTGTGCGGGTTCTTGGGCACTGCTTGGGCCGGCATCTTCATGTTGGATAATATTGACTGGTCTTAGCTGCCTCGGCATGCCTGACTTGCGAGAGTTCGTGAAGCCCGTCGAAGACCCGTGAGGCAAGGCACCGAGTTCGAGTTCGGGCGTCACTGAGCGTGGGTCTGAGAACGTTGTCACCCCGGACTGAGGCCGGACCAACGTTCCGCGGGGTGAGCTGGTGAGCGAGTCGGACAGCAAAGTGGAGCCTGCGATAGATCGACGAGCACCGTCTTCTTGCTGAGAGAAGGATGATATAGTAGGTGCCGTAATAAGGTAGGGTTCGGGCTGCAGGTATGGTGGGGGTTGGTAATTGGAGGGTGGTTCGTTGTCGTCGGGATCGCCATGTAGGAGATTGACGGGCCGTTCCTTTTGAGACTTTGGTACGGTCTTACGCCGAATAACGTAAAACGCGACGAGTCCGAGGATGACGACTACTGCAAGCCCACCGATAACGCCGCCTAATATAGAGGATGAGCGTGAGATCGAGACTAAGCTGAAACTGCTCACCAACTATGGCGCCTGTATTATTAGAACTAGAGATCAAGATAATGATAAGGGGTGAATGGGAGTTTCTGAATGAGTGAAGGTTGCTTGGATACTGACCTACTCCCGCTGCTTCCGCTCGTCATTCCGCCGCTGGCGTTGGTAGGATAAGCACCACCGGCGGGTGATCCCGCAGTAGATGAAGGGGAGATATTCGTAATACACGAACTATTCGGGTAAAGGCCGGCAGAAACGGTGAACAGGTCACTGCCCCCTGTTCCGAGGCCACGGCCGTCCCCAGAAACCACTATGAGGGTTGTTCCGGCGCGAACAGTAGGTGTCCATTGAAAGCCAGTCCCCATATCGGACTGGTTAGTGAGCGGACCCAATGGTATCGAGAATGATTCGCCCCCAGGAATGACACCTTGAAAGTTTACGGTGCTAGACACGAGAAAGAGTGGTCAATGTCAACACTGAGCGCAGTGAGGTGAGATTACCCTTGTACTTGAGACGGATCCCACCATAACCTGCTTGGGCTACACTGCACGACTTGATTTGGAGGGTTGATGTTGTACGGAAAGTCAGGAGACACGTTCTGGGATGCGTTAAAGCAACTTGTGTCGGTACTGTTCATCACGCTCGCGGCTACACTAGTACCGCCCGAGCCAAAGCCAGAGTTATCGCTAACCTGGGGGCGGAAGGAACCGAGTGAGTATATATATGGATGATTGTGGATAAAATCTACTGATGCCCGACAATAGGCGATGCAGGACTGGATGAGAGCGGTGACTTACGACCGCGACGAACTGTGAGGTGGCAGGGTATTTGAGCTGGAAACTGTCAGAGGAATCGTTTCCAGGGAACTGTTGGTATACGATCGTGCGGACTTCGACGTTGTTTGGGAGTGGAGTAGGGCCATAGGGGATGATTAGGACGCTATACGGCGGCACTCCTGCGCCAGAAATTTGAAGGGAGAGATTGGCACATTGTTGAGGTTGGCTTGTGAAAGTGAAAGAGTACCCAGTGACCAGCGAAGCTGAGAGAACGAGAGCGAGAATGATTTCAGAGGCAGAGGAAAAACGGGGCATATTCTAAAACTAAACTCGGACCAGCTCAACGTTCAGTTCGACACATTCGTGGAGGCAAGGAGGAGGAAGAATCAAGGCGGAGAAATGCCCTAAGTATCAATTCCACGACACGACCGCGCCGGCTGGCAGCCGAGCATGCCACGCCAAAATAGATGGCTTATCACATTACACTTGTGAGTAATTCTAACGACTCTAGTACAACGTCGATAGAGCGCAAATCTTCCGAGATCCACCAGACTCATTGCATTGGCGACTCGCCGATGAAGAACTCGAAGTCGCCCGGTTTTCTTGCTCGTTATCGATCTTCAATGGTCTTATAAATTAAAATATATATTTGGTCGGTGCCACACCGGACATAAAGCTTACTAAGCCTCACCGACGAGAACTCGGGTTTCCCCGATGCTGATAATTATTTTGTTATGTAATCAACACATACCAAAAGCGGAGTCGTCACCCCCGTTCAACTTGTGCGTCTTCGTCTCCCCGCCCGCTCTATACACCCACTTGGTTGTCCGGCTTTTGCGGGCACATCACTATCGACGTCTTAGATTACCCACAGACTATTTACCGACCGCTATCTCTCTCCTTACAATGGCATCCCTTACCGACACCCCACCGAGAGCACCGCCAATCAAGTACAACGCCCATTTAGGAACTCGCTGGCAAAAGGAAAAAGCCGCCGCTGGTGCCGGTGCTTTTGATTTCCCCGAGGATCCGAAATACATCGGTCAATGGATCATTGGTGAATGCGTCGGGAAAGGGGCCAGTGGACGTGTCCGCATCGCGAAACACCGCCGCACAGGTCAACTCGCCGCTGTGAAAATTCTCCCGCTTCAACCTCTCATGAACTCTCGTGCTTCCCTGGCTACCCACCTCGCGAAATCCGAGAAACAACGTCTTGGAATCGACAGGGAGATCACCATGATGAAACTCATGAACCATCCCAACATATTGCGCATATACGATGTCTTCGAAGGGGAAAACGAACTTTATCTTGTACTCGAATATGTCGAAGGTGGCGAGCTTTTCGACTTCCTTGTTAACCGCGGTCGACTACCTCCCCTCGATGCCCTGGCATTTTTCAAGCAAATCGTTTATGGACTCAACTACGCACACACATTTTCTATCATTCACCGCGACCTTAAGCCCGAAAATATATTAATACACTCCCTCAATCCTCCCTTGATCAAGCTCGCCGATTGGGGAATGGCTGCCTTTGCTCCTCCCGCTCTCCAACTTGAAACGAGTTGTGGCAGTCCTCATTATGCGAGTCCCGAGATCGTGAATGGTATGAAATACAGTGGAAACGCGGCCGACATTTGGAGCTGTGGTGTGATCCTCTATGCTCTCCTCACTGGTATGCTCCCTTTCGATGACAAGAATGTGCGGATGCTTCTCGCCAAAGTCAAGGCAGGTAGGTACAAGGTCCCCGCCTATATCGATCCTTTGGCCAGAGACCTCTTGACTCGAATGCTTGTCGTTGACGTCCATCAGAGAATAACGGTACGAGTACAGCAGATGTCGCGCTTTGTTTTCTTCACAGCCCTCTTAGATTCCGGAAATCATGGCACACCCCTGGTTCAATAAGATAACTCCAGGAATTGTCTACGTACCAGCACCTTCCATTACCGAACTGGCGAGGCCGCTTGCGTCTGAAGCTCACATTGACGAAGAATTACTAGAGTCCCTGTGCGTTATCTGGGGCAAGCACGCCGATGTTGAGGGCATCAAAGCCGATCTCTTGAGTCCGCAAGGAGAGGGCATACTCGCGAAGGCCTTCTACTTTCTCTTACACCAATACAGGGAACAAACGCTCAAGGACCACGGTATCATTCTTGACGTTGACGAGGCGCAGATCCATTTATCCGGAAAAGTCATCACGAAACAATATAGGTCACCTTCTCAGAAGCGATCTAACAGACTTGAGTCCGACAGTGCTATTCGCTGCGGCAGACTATACGCTAGCCGCGATATGCTTCCGCCTTCTCCTCGATCGCCTTCTCCTAATCTTCTCGCGACGGATGCTTTCTCGCCGACTTCTGTATCCCGATCTAGGACACCATCTCCTGTCGGTCCTCGGGCCCAAAAGTGTCGACCAGTGTCATCTCCGGTCGCCGAAATTCCGACGCGCCACAAGAGCATGACCATCAAACCTGTCACCACAACTCTTACCAGTGCGCACGCTGAATTAGCACGGACTCGATCATCTACGGTGACCATGCTCTCTCCACGGATCGCTCAGGATTCGCACAATTACCACGCGCATAATCAACAGATGTACCAGCCGATGCATATCCCTGGAACCCCTCCCATAGCTCTGGGCCCAGCTCCGAGGATGATGCCCATAACGGTCCCGACTGCATGGTTTCCCGTCTCGCCGCGTTCCCCTCATTCGGCTGGACCGGCTTTAAGTCCTAATATTGCTCGTGCCGCTCCTATTCCGATGGTACGTCGTATGGGTGCCAGTGAAGTACGATCGACTCCCATTTCGCCGCACTCCAGGAAGCAAGATGTGATGGTAGACATCGAACCTACGACGCAAGTTCCCGGTCAACGCGATACAGTATTTACTTATCACAGGAATGATCCGTTCAGTCCGGAGGGACGGCCCACCTTTCAAGTCCATCGAGAGGATACGCTACCTCAAGTTGATCGATCACGGTACTCTCAAGCGCCGACGCGTCACGCTACCGTGCCTACCTCACCCGAAGATGCCCACCTGTCTGGAAGGGGTCAAGAGAACAAGGAAAATAGCGAGCATTCCGAGGGAAGATACCCGTATCTGGAAAATGACCCAGTGCATTTCTCCGGTGGACTCTTTGTGAAGCCACGTGCTGGAGGAAGGGTTGGGAAGGAACTTCGGAATAGCTTGCATGGCGTTGAGTTCCTGAAGCGAGAAGGTAAGGAACGGGAAAGAGAGAGGAAACCCAAGGGTGAGCTCGCTCTTGTGTGGTATTGCGATGTGGATGTGCTTGACCCATCTCGGATTCGTAGCGCCACCTCTGGATCTGCATCTAAACATTTCGAATGCAAAACGTTCGGTGGTAAGCTCGCCGACCCAGCCGACTTCACCAGGAATGCCGTCTATTTTATCTTCCCCGGTTGGCGAGTTCAAAGGGTGGTTCTCTAATCTGTTCAACTGGAAAGCACACACGTACGTACTTTGTTCCACAAACAACTTCGCTGCAACGCGCACCGAAACGGTTCGCATTCTGGAGCAACTGGGTGTCACGGTCGTACTTGAAGACCCTGATGGTGGCGGAACCGCGGCGATATTGCGCTGTAGAACCAACGAGGTCGTCGACGGGGCTACTGGCGCAGTCGTGCAGAAACACGTGCGTTTCCGAGTCGAATTTTCGGTGGGTTCGATGCCGGCTGGCGGGTTTGTCGCACCGACCATTGGCGCCGGTTCGAGCACGGGTGCGGGTACAGGCATGTCGATGATTGGCACCGGGGCGCCAGTTGTGGGCGCGTCCGCGGCGTCCACTGGCATGTCTTCTTCATTGATGTCTCCTCGGCATGCGTTGGGAAAACAGGCAATGGCGGCCGGCTACAGGTGTGCGATCGTGTTGGTGCAGGAGAAGGGATCGTTGTCGACGTTTCGGGCAGTATGTCGGTGGTTGAGGGAGGAATGGACGTTGGATGCGCTCCGAAGCCCGCCTGGTGCCGGTCCGGGTAGACAAGGCAGTTTTTTCGAGCAGCAGCAACACCAACAACGTCAGGGGGTGGTGGTACCGAAGACAATGTTGTAGGGTAAGGTGTGGGCGTGTACACGCACGCGAGTCTGGTACCGTGCGTTGGACTTTGTTGGTTGACCTATTACAGTATGGTAGAGAGAGACGGTCGTCCGGAGATATACTTGTGAATGATATGAACTACTAGTTGGTAATACAAAGAAATCGACTACGAGGAAATATGATGGGTCTTGTGTAGTAACTGTAGGTTCGCCATACAGGTGTGATTATGAGTGGCACTGGGTGATGGGCATGTGCGGACGAAGGTTGGAGGTCAACAAATACCTATCGGAAACATAAAGAGACGTAAGTTGCCTCCTTCCGAGTACGTCGTCATAGCAGCCATCCATGCGTAGATTGTGGATTATGACTGACGTTGTTTCAAGGCGTCACCCGACATCGGGGGGAATCATCATTCCAAGGGACCCTATTGGGCCGCCTCGTGCTTCGCCATCAACTCTCGACAGAAGACAATCTATTGAGAGTTCATACTTGGACCTTCACAGATCCGTATGGTATGGTATGTTCCAATTAGATCATGGATAAAAAAGCAAGAAAAGGGAATCGAGTACGGCGACAACAATCAGGTCCTGTTTAACACACAGAGTACGTACCAAGTCGACTTGAGAGCGAAGAAAGAAAACAAGAAAAAAGAAACAGTACAACATCAGTCGATGGCACTAAATACATAAATTGAGACAGGGCATAAGCAGGCACAATAGTGCGGAAAGGAATACAGGAAACACAGGTATTCATCCAAAGTTAGCGTCACGTATGAATCAAGCGGCGACGGCCTCAGACCCGAGCCCACGTTCGACATCTCTCGGGAGCGTGTCACTCTCTAAGCGGGTCGCGCTGCCGAGGGCGAGGTTACGGAATCCAGAGCGCAAAGTGTTCATCATACCACCCGGCGCCGCAAGGGGGTCACCGTTCGCAGGAACAAGCCCAGAAGCACCAGTGCCATCGTTAACCTCGGCATCCTCAGCACCTTCGTGCTCCAGTTCGTGTTCCTGCTCATGCTCGTTGTCAGGATCGTCGATAGAAGTGGACCCACGGTGCTCATCATCAGAAATGTCCTTCGTCAGTGGCGTCGTAGAAATGCGCAGGAGGGACGTGTAAGCTGGAAATGTTTGAATCAAATATGTTGAATGAAAACTTCTTGAAAATATAAAATTACTGACGCTGTCGGCAAACAGGACAGAACCACCCTTTAGCCTTGCGTTTTCTACGCGGATTCGGAGGAGGGACAGTCGGTGGGTTAGTCCCCTCGGTCACACCGCTCGTGTTCGCTGCGCCATTGCCCCCCCCTCCGGCGGCGGCATCCTCACCGGCGTTTGCAGGTGCATTGGCGTCTCCATTGTGTACAATGATACCTCCCGCGCCAAATTCAACCATGTTGACTGCACATTCCTTGCAAGCCACAAGGTGACGGCACGGAAGGAGGATAACCTCGCGAGGCGAAGAGAGACAGACCAGACACTCTGAGGAAGGTTCGTCCTCGTGAACAGTTGCAGGTGTAGAAGGGCTTGCGGTGGGCGGATAGGTATGGGCGTCTGTACTTGCGGGAGAAGAAGTATGAGGGTGGGCTGGCGTAGACGACTGGGCGGCGAGACCGTAGATCTCGTGGAGATGGAATGTGTGCGGGCCAATCTGAAGACTGGGTAAGATGGTCTGCAACAACGGATAATAATACACTAACCGTGGCCTCGCGTTTGACGACTTTGACAACCCACGCTCTGGTGTCTTCTTCGTCAGCGGCGGGAGGTGTGCCCACGCGGACGATGTGAAGATACGTGGACTGCTCATTGGCGGTGGGTAAATCCATACCTTCGTCGTCCAAGGCAGACAGACGAATAGTGACCCTAACACCTTCCTGCATGTTATCCTTGGACCCTTTTTCTTTTTCGGATTCCGCAGAAATATTGGCAGCGTCGGCATCAACGACGGCCAAGGCGGGGCCAGATGCAGCACGGTCACCGGAGCGTTTATGGAAGCGGAAGGCTGTGAAACGCTTTCTCTGACGACCGTTTCGAGGGGTAGATACAGCAGGTCCTGTGTCTTGCGCGTCGGCAGGGGGTTGCTCTGATGCGACGTCCTCCGGGCGGACGGACTGTTCGAATTTGCCTAATTCCAAAGTAGCATCTTCCTCTAATTTAAGGAATTTACCAAAGCCACCGTCAACAACGGAGTGGAAGACGAGGACGCGGGAGAAGCCCCGAGAGTCGACGTTTTCGGCAAGAGAATGATTGGCGGGAAGGATCACGTTGACATCGATTTTGCACTGTGGTGCGTCGCAGTCGTACTCGAACTCCAAACCATGATGGTGGTGAGAGTCTGCGTGGTCGGGATCATCTCCGGGTGCGATAGTGAGTGGCACCAAGCGGAGGGTCGGCCGCTTGAGGTTGACGAGCGCTTGTAGGGTGGTCGTAGGCTGGGAAGGCTGAAACGGGGTTAGATAGGAAGTACAGGTAATGACAGATAAGACCTCTTTGCTCTTTGCTATCCAGCTCTTAATGACATCTGCAGAGAGCGAGTCCGCAGCAGCGTTCTTTCCCACGGAGTTTGCCCATGCTGGGGTGTTGTTGACGACACCGATATCAGGGCCAAAGAGCTGTTTGGACTCTTTCTTGTTCGTGTTATCTACCGGAGCCACGTTGACAACGACGGCGCCGTTCTGGGCCATCGCAGTAGCCGCGCGGGAGGTGTTGGTTTCGGTGCGGGCGAGAAATGGGGAGGCTTGGATTCGACGAGTGCGATTCCAGTTGGAATATTGGTTATGATCTAGAGGAGAAAAGAAACCACATATAAATTGGATGGTGGAAGGGAAGGAAGAAGAACTCACACCAGGTCGAGATGGATGACATCCTCGACGTCAGCGCTTCCGTTCCTCCGCTCAGCCACACGCTTGGGTCCACGCCAGCCAATCAGCTTCGTTCGGACTCGAGATTATCACGCGGCTCCTCGGCAGATATTTTGGACAGCATCCACACCACGCTTTACATTTCGAACGTTCATCCGCTTGGATCACACGGCGGAGGTGCATGAAACTTGCTTGCTTGCATGTCGGATCATGGATGTGGTAGTAGAAAAGGTAATGAAACAGATTAAATCGATCCAGCAACAACCTATGCAACGAGCGATACAACCCCACCAGCCTCCTTGATTTTGGCCCTGCCAACGCCGTCAGCACACGACCATGAGTAGCCACAAAATTAGACACCCACTCGGCTTTTTGGGAGACAAAGCGCGCCTTCACAATGAATGGCAGTTTTGGTAGTCTGCATGGACCGTCGGACAAGATTCGAGCTAACCAGACTCGCAATCAACTCACTTTCCATTGCCCAACACCTTTCCGTATCCATGTTGGAGAGTGTCAATAACTGGAACAACCTCAGAGTCTTCTGTCAGCCCCTCCTTCTCCTCTTCAGGAACAAGCGTCCACAGCTTGTCGACGTTGATGATAGGCCGCCATTGTGCGTTGCGAGTCAAGTGGAATCGGCGCATACCCACTTTACCAAAGTAACCAGGGTGGTACTTGTCAATGTTGATACTACACGCCAAGTAGGACATCGTTTGCCCGTTATTCCATAAAGTCAAATCTAAGAGACATACCGGTGGTGGTGCATACCACCAGCGAGACCGCGACCTCCGGGGTGTTTACGGTGTTTCCCAACACGTCCGTGACCGGCAGAGACATGGCCACGGTGCTTGCGAGTCTTCGAGAGGTGGGTCGGCATTTTCTGTGCAAGGCCAAAGAAATCACAATGAGTACACATTCACTGGAATCCATCCGAGTAGAATTCGATCCATCCAGCTATCCATCCCAACCAATCACACGCATATATGCACTCCATCGACTTCCACGGTCGTATGGGCAGTATTCTGGATGAAAAGGACATTGGACGGGCGTGAACTAACCTTGAGGAGAGGTTGTCGATGGGATAGACCTTTGCTGCTACCTTTCTGTAAACGAGCTTGATTGGCAAACTCTGTCGGAGTTTGAATTCACGGCTTTGTGCCACACCTCTCCAACCGTTCAATACTTTCAAGGTGAGGATATCTCTCATGGAAATGAACATGATGCCGGGCCACGAGCCCATATATTTATTGTCGATGAACTTTGTCGTGAAAACAAACTTTCTTCTGAGCTTATTCTGCATTGACATGTCGTCTCCAGAATAGTGCGCTGATTACTTTCGCCGCCAGTGATTTTGGATGCGCTATAGTGTATCCAGAGCGCAACTTGTAGTGAACACCCATCATGAATGTGCCAAATAGATTCGAGCTATACGTCCTCGAAGATGGTGAGAAACCGTGCGTATCTCGCGTCCATGATCGCGAGTCCATTCTCAATGAATGATACCCTCAGGGTCGAAGTAACGGAAGACACTAAAATCCCAAACGCTGCCACATTCAAAGTGGTCAAGCAGGACCATACGTTGGGTAACATGCTCCGAGCGTATGTATCGCTCCTCTGTCTTCTTCGTTGGCATCTTGATCCCCGTTCCGTCAACCTACCTATTTACAGCCAAGTGCTCTCGATGCCCCAAGTGCTCTTTGCAGGCTACAAAGTTCCACACCCACTCCACCCGCACTTCCTCCTCAAAATTCAGACAGATGGTACCATTACTCCGCAGGCAGTGCTCGAACAAGCTTGCACGAAGCTCATCGCTACGCTCTCTTCTCTCGAAGCAAAGTTCAAGCGTGAGTTCTCGTTCAAAGATGTCGAAGGCGCAGTACCCGAGGACCCGTATGGGACGGCAGGCACTGGCGCGCAGACATGGGGTGCGGGAAAGGATTATTTGGACTTTTAGAGGTGGCATTCAGGACCGAGTGTTGTGTCTCTGTTTTCCAGCGCTTAGCCATGGAGGCGTGTATCAAGGAACTCATAACGTATTGAAGATCTCGTTCGCCTTAGTAGCTACCACGCATTATATAAGTAATTGTACCGATCGCAACATGCATGTTAGTAGACACAATAATAGTTAGCTTCTGGCCCCATCGTCGTCACCCGGGTCTTGGTCTTCGCCCGGATGTGTAACAATACGGATGCTGTGAGACGGCACGAACTCGAAGAACTCCATAGAGGCTGTCTATACTCATGAACTAAACGCGGCATGGAGCTAATCACCTGTATCAATGCCTCCCGTCTTCAGTACTCGTGCCACAACAGCACATCCAGTTCGGTAACTCGAACGCTATCGAAACTCTAGTGTTACCCGTTGCTTGCTGATGGATACCACTGTGAATCTAACAATGCAAGTTGAGAGACTGAGTGCGCACCGTGACATGGATCCCCGTCGCGGCAGAGGGTTGAGATGCATCGTTCACTTGCCGTGCCTAAGAGGGAGTGAGCTGCCACAACGCGATCTATTGCCGCGAGAAAAACGCACGGGGTCGGTTGTCTTTACACCTGCAGGACTTTGTGCGCTACCGAAGGCATCCTTGTTTGCGTGGCTCGTTTTAGCAGCCTTGGTGTCTGACTTAGACTGAAACACAAGATAAATAAACGGTCCTGACAAAAAAAACTAGGCGATCAACGAACCTGCTTTTCCGATTCTTCTTCTTCAGAGTCTGTTATGGATACTGCGACCGATCGCTGAGGTGGTTCGTCAGACACACTCCACTCTCTTTACGGAAGATGAGGACACCCACTAGCTGACGTTTAGCTGCGGCCATTCTGGAAAGGCCTATGTTTGTAGCATTCTCCCTCACCTGCGACCTGGAACGAGACCGGGGATCCGTAGATCGACCAGGCTCGCTGGAAAGGTGATTTAGTTGATGTGAATCCTGGCTCTGGTCACCTCTCCTCATCACCGTCTTCAGCCACCTTTTGACCATTGGAATGCCTCCGGATGACTCCCCAGTGTCACCATGTCCCTGTCGACGTGCCTCTGAAGGCGACGTCATAGGCAGGGCAGTTGGCAACTGTGATGCGACCTGCGGCGAGCCTGGTAGCATCACATCGACCTCATGGATATCGGCAGAGAGGGACGGCGGCTCCAACAATGTCAACACGAAAGCAGGGAGAAGTGAGATCAGGATATACCTCATCAAAGTCAAATAAGGGTTCGAGTGCACTAGACGGCACCTCGACCTTATATCTTGGTGAAAACTAGCATCGAAAAGGAAAGGGTCAAAGTCTTACCCCGAGTGGTTCATCACTGCCTCCGCCGTGGGTCTCCGACCGAAGCGGACTTGCCGTCGCAGGTTCTTCCTTATGTGGCAATGCAGGGGGTCAGTGCGATTATTTCGGTGCCGGGGTAACAGACTCTTACCAGGGTCGAATCTGGTGCGTTATTGTCGCGGACATCGAAGGGGGAAGATTGTTCATCCTGTTGTTGCTCTGGCCTGTCCTTAGGTGTTCCTGAGTTGTGTCTTTGAGAAAGTGCCTAGGGGAAAGACAAGATGTAACTTGTCCGAGAAGCCAGTGTACAAATGCTAATGCTTACATGGAATGGTCCATACGAGTCTGGAAGGATCTCACTGAGATTACGGATCCTGATCATCCCGCTGGCGTCTCCGATTGCAAGATAGCTGCAATCCGTAGATAGAGCAATTGTATGTATGTATGAATGACTTTCGATGACCGGGCCAATCGGAGCGAGTGTTGAAGCATCCCAGAACGAAATGGAGCCTGATGCATTGGTGGCGAGAAACTTTCCATTGGCAGCTAGCGCAATAGATACGACCTCGCCACCATTGGGAACCCACAGTTCAGCCAGTTGTGACCCAGTTGACACATCAAAAGCCTTGATTTTACGATCACCAGATGGAGCAAAAATTCGCTGCCCAATATTCGACCATGCCAGAGGTGTCATTGGCGACCATTCAGGTATACTAGCCTTGATGGTGATGAGCTGGTCACCATTGCGACTGTCATGGATATAGATGGAGTGACCCCAAACCGCAATGGCAACGTGTTCGCCATTTGGCGAGAACTTAACACCTGCAACAAAATTGGCATATTGGAGCGGGCCAACTAATCTCTGCCCCGTCTTGATATCCCAGATACTCGCCTTCTTGTCTGAGCTTCCAGTACCGGTGGCGAACCTGGTGGAATCGGGTGAGATGTCCACTGCACCCACATAATTTGAGCCCTCAACCTCGATGGTCTTTTCCTGCATTTTTCCGTCCCATACACTGGCCCCCCTAGTAGTCCCGCACACTATCCACTCGTGATTGCTCGACACGGAAATGGCACTCAACGCCATTCCCAGTTGCTTTCCTACTTCTTGACCATCTGCAACTCGCCATTGTCGCAGACCATCGCCGCTCCCGCTTAATAAATGCATTCCATCAGGGTGGAAAGCGACTGCCCACACCCGGTTAGAGTAATCAGTGTCAAGCATTATTGTAGTATGTTCTTACCGAATTGTCAGCAGGTACGATCAAAGCCAGGGACTGCTACATACTGTCCTTTGTTGACGACATGCTCTGCAATGGTGCACACTTGTAGGCTCCGCAGTGTCAAGAATTAAAGTAGTAAGGTCGACTTGTGGTACACAGAGTTCGGCTCCACAAACATGGCTTTCTTTCTCTCGATATGGATCTGCCCATCCAGGTGCCTCGTGTCCTCGGCGCTTATTCTTACTCGGCCCCCAGCCACTGGGTGACAGGCTTCCCCGTCGACGGATACCACTTGCTTATCGTGATCACGAACAACATTGGCTGACCTACCGCGGGCTGCGCGGTAGCTCTTTGCCCGAACTGTTCATACCAGTTGGTATGAGTAATTTCTACATCAGATCGATTAACCGTGGTAGTTAGTTCTTGTGCCATTCCGCCGCCAACCCAGATCCTGCCTCCTGCCCTGCTGGTGGCTTGGAGCGCAACAAGTCCGACACCGTACTTCAACAACAACTCCCCATGCATATAGAGAGTGTCAGGGAATCCTGATAGTCTCGGGTTTGCATGGAATTTTGATCTTTCGCTGTCTTTGGACAGCTCGCTCCTAGCACTTGTTGTGATGCTGGCAATCAAGGGGGTTATCAACACTGTTGGCCGATTTGTCTGACTCGTAGCCTGACCCGTCGTTCCTGAACCTGTTCAGGATGATCTGTCGATCACAGTGGTTTTCAGGCTCGTGACACTTTACTATCGATCACCCACGGAGTCCTGCTAAGTGGACATATTCAA
>JBBPUO010000198.1:23380-37796 GCA_038094755.1 Caloboletus firmus | reverse complement strand
TATCATCAAGACTAATCCTTGTGCAGTCCTCGAGTGCTGGGTCGATCCACATACAATGCCATCGCATAAAGCTCTGGAAGCTATCGGTACAAACCTCCAGCACCAGTTCGAGGGTCTCAGCCTCAAGATCCCTTACAAACCAATATTAGACCCTTCGTACGAGGACCTGCGTCGATTCTGCTTGAATTTGCGCAAACAAGCTAAAGACGAGACCGTTTGCTTCTACTATAACGGGCACGGTGTACCTAAACCTACGTCGAGTGGAGAACTCTGGTGCTTTAATCGCAACTACACGCAATATATCCCGGTTTCACTCATGGAAGTACAAAGTTGGCTCGGGTCTCCCGGCGTTTACATCTGGGATTGCTCAGCTGCTGGTAATCTTCTGACCAATTTCAACAACTTTGCTGAGCGCCGCGATCAGGAAGTGTTTACTACTCGTGGCGGATATGTCGACGGCATGCAACCCTACATGAACTCTCTCCAACTCGCAGCATGTCTTGCACACGAACAATTACCCTCGTGTCCGGAGCTCCCAGCCGATATCTTTACTTCCTGCCTTACTTCCCCTATTGACATTGCGCTGCGATACTTCATCATGACCCATCAGCTGCCCAACAATATCACTCCAGACATGGTTATGCAACTCCCTGGTGATCTTAAGGATCGAAGGACACCGTTGGGCGAGCTCAACTGGATATTCACAGCAATTACAGATACCATCGCATGGACCACGTTTCCTCGAGATGTTTTCACGCGCTTATATCGCTCTGACCTCCTCATTGCATCCTTATTCCGTAACTTCCTCCTAGCGGAAAGGATCATGAAGAATTATCATTGTACCCCGCACACTTATCCTGCTCTCCCCGCCACAAACACGCATACACTCTGGGGCGCGTGGGATCTTGCTGTCGACACGTGCCTACGGCAGCTTCCTGATCTACTTGAAAAGAACCCCACAACCGCAAGTGCTGCAGCGAATTCAGCAGGGCAGATTGGTGTTAACGGAGGACCAGTTGGTCAGCCTGGCCAACGTGGTGTCAATGGTACACAGGCCGAGAAGCCATATCAATACATACCAAGCAGGTTCTTTGCAGACCAGCTCACGGCTTTTGAAGTCTGGATATCTCGCGGTGGCTCTGCACTTACGAAGCGCGGCCCATTGTCACTTCCACCTCAGAATTGTAGTGGAGGCTTTGACAACACAGACGGTACAAATGGCTCTGCAATCAACCTTAACGGAATCTCGACTTCTCCCGGCCATCAAACTGACCGGGACCTGGTACCGCGCAAGCCACCGGACCAACTACCCATTGTCCTTCAAGTTCTTCTTTCCCAACCTCACAGACTTCGAGCCCTCATCCTCCTGTCCCAGTTCGTTGATCTAGGCCCATGGGCCGTCAACCTCGTTCTCACAATCGGTATATTCCCATACATCTCCAAGCTATTGCAGGCCGCGGGTCAAGACCTGCGACCCGTGCTCATCTTCATTTGGGCACGCATCCTCGCGGTTGACTCGAGTGTCCAGGTCGACCTGCATAACACTCAAGGCTTCAAGTACTTTGCCAACGTTCTGGCTCTCACAGAGGACCACCCCCAGCACGCACTTCCTAATAGCGCGGAACACAAAGCCATGTGTGCGTTCATCCTCGCCTCCGTTTCTCGGGACTATTACAACGGTCAAATGGCCTGCTGGAGAGAGCGTGTGTTTGATAATTGTTTTGACAAACTAGACGAGGGCGACTTTTTGCTCAGGCAGTGGTGTGCGCTGTGTATCGCGCAGATATGGGAAGGAAACGACGAAATCAAAGTCTATGGCGTCGATAAGGGCACTCAGGATAAGCTAATACTAATGCTGTCTGATGACTCGCCAGAAGTCAGGGCTGCGGCGCTCTACGCACTCGGCACGTTCATGGGCGCCAGCGGGTCTGCGCATTCCGCGAAACAGGGAGGTGGGGGTACTGGAACACAATACCAGCTTGAAGAACGGATTCATTTTCGTATGGAAGTCGCCGTCGCCACTGGCGCGACACTTGCTGTGAAGGACGATGCGAGTCCAATGGTACGCAAGGAGCTCCTTATCCTCATCAGCTGTCTTGTCAAGGAGTGGAGGGGTTATTTCGTGATTTGTGCATGGATCTACTGGGAAGAAGACAGGAAATGGCGCTCCGACCCAGGTGCGCAGCCCCGTGAAGAGGAATTGACCTCAGTTGCTGTTGCTGAATGGTTGGATGTGTTTGGTGACGACGATGGCACACGGGAGGAGAATCGTGTTCTGCTTTCATCATTCTTCACGATCTTCGTAGGTCTACTGGAATTGACAACCGATCCATATCACGAAGTCGCCGCCCTCGCTCAGACAATCGCGGACTATACTATGGCTCTCCTCTTGGCTTCTCCGTTCTACCCCCTTGATTGTACATCTCTTGACGTGCCACCTCCACAAGTAGACTCCAGAGGTGGTCCAGATGGCGCCCACTCCCGTGTTTCATCTCTCCAGTCGTCGCCCCTTATGCAACATCCACCCTCTCCTGTACTTTCCCGTCCGGGTATAACCCACAGCGAGAGCACGACCAGTACATTGTCTTCAGGTGTCACTTCTACCCTTCGACGCACTTCTTCATTCGCTAACGCTCTCCGCAACCTCGCGGGTGGCATCACTTTCCCTTCAACTGAGGATTCGCGAGCTCCTCCTTCTCCGATCCAACCTCAGTCTCGCCCCGACTTCCTTGCTGCTTCCAGACCCCCCTCACCAAACTACAATCTCGCACAATATACATCGCCTTATTCTCGTCCAGATACGCCGAACACACTGAGTTCAACTATTGTTGCATCGCTACCCCCTTCACCCACACAATACAAAGCACACCCTGATTATCATCCTTCCCATGTTATGGAAGCGCTTATGGAAGAAGATATGGTGCGGCTGCGCTCACGCCGGCGGGTAGCAACACATGGAAGAAGAGGCGGACCTGGCCTTGGAACTGCTGGCGATCTGTGTAGTCCGAGCGAGAGTATATTCTCTGTCGATTCAAACGGGAGCAATGTTCCGCTGGGATGCGGAACTGGGAATGGACTTCGAGATGTTTTGCCATTGAAGAGCTCGTTCTTTGATTGGTGTTGTGAATATTTTAAGGAGCCGCAGATGAGGGTATGGCATATATTCTTGTGCTGTTCTACCCCTGCTCACTTCTTGATTGACCTCAGCAAGCAGAGGCAGACGAACCTGGTAGTGTTCAGTATAATTACCAAGTGTGGAGGCAGCAACGCAACGAGCATGTAATTGCAGAAACACAGCTGCAAGCATCATTGGCGGGTGAGTACTTGAGTTGTGTCCTGGAGCCATACCGTTCCGTCCGATTGATACGGTTACGTCCGCAGAAACTTCTCGATGGGACCGGCCAGTAGCCAATCTACAAGTCAACAGCAACCCACTTTGCATGACTCTGCACGCGTACGATGCTCACCTCGTCATCGCAAATGACACTGATATGATCAGGTTCGTTCGATGCGTTCTCGCAAATGGCCCTGTATTGACTATACTTTAGCGTTTGGGATTGGTCCCAACGGAAGCGGCTGAACTACTTTTGCAATGGAAATCCCAGAGGAACAGGCATAACGTCGTTGCATATCATCAACCAAGATGTAGGGGGTATCATCATGGCAGGTTCAGGTTTGTTGTTTTCCCCTTTACAACTCATCTCGTCTTGTTGACAAGTCTTTGCAGCTGATGGAATCGTGCGCCTATATCGTAATTACGATCCAACTTTGGACCAAGGTCCATTACAGATGGTTAGCTCTTTACGAGGTCTGATCGAGATGATCAATGTGCGGAGGGGAAGCGGACTCATCATGGATTGGAAACAATCCGGAGGATCTCTTCTTGTGGGCGGTGACTCAAGAATCATTAGAGTTTGGGATGCACATACCGAATCACAAGTTCTGGTGAGGTTTCTGCATTCGATCGACTGTGTACTTCGTTGACCAAGTAATCCAGGACTTGGAAACCAATTCAGAGAGCCCTGTCACCTCCATAGTCTCTGATCATGGGTCATCGTCGACATTTATTGCTGGCTTCGCAGATGGCGTTGTGAAAGTATTTGATCGCCGTCTTGAGGAAGAGGATGCCGTCGTGAGATCTTACCACGAGCATCACACATGGGTACAGAACGTCAAGTATCACCCAAGAATCGGTGGCCAATTCCTTTCAGCGAGGTATGTGGCATTCCTCTCAGGAAAGAGCATTAAAGACGGACTATCTACAGCCTGTCCGGTGAGGTCCGCCTATGGGATACCCGAGGCTCCAATCGCGCTGCCCATTCATGGGATCCACACCCTACTGGTTTATCATGTTTCGATGTTCATCCCCAAACTGGCCTCTTTGCTACGTGCGTAAATTCTTGTCCGAAGGATAGTCGTTAGGTGACCTTGTAATAGCACGTCCGCTCTCACCCCTACCAACTGGAGACACCAACGTCTTGCGATACATTCAATATCTGATCCCAATCTCAGTGCATTGACCACGCTCGGTCTCCCCACCGGTCTATCTGTATGTCCAACACGACCGCCATCGCCATACATTCCAAGATTTACCTCGCTATCTTTCCATCCCATGGAAATGTTGTACGCTATTGGGCAGCCTGATGGCTCTGGTACGATTTATATTTGCGTATTTCATGTCTATTGTGTCTGATGACATTTTCAGTCAAAATCACAGGATGCAAGTTCAACTAGAAGCAAAGTTTGAAATGCGCATCGCAACCCGTATTGTACGAGATGCCATTATGTGTCTGCGTAATTATCTTATCGAATCTCTTCCTCTGATGTTTCGACATGCTATCACACGATATATCCAATGTACTATAGCATGTAATACGTTGATAATTGCATCTGGGGAGATAGACCACTGCACTGGGACAAAGGGGACTCGGAAGTTGGAGTCAATAAGATCCGATTAATCTGTTGCGTGCGCGTGAACGGCCATATGCGTCATCTCCACCTACTAGTATGGGGTCCCATCGTATCCTCCTCGCCGCGGGCTCCAATTCCAAAGGTCAACTGGGAATCGACTCCTACGACGATGCACATACATTTACGCCATGCCAATTCGCAGAAGGTGTACCAAACCAACTCCCTGATCTCACTTCCAGAGTCACCCATGTCGCATGCGGGGCAAACCACGCGGTCCTGTTGCTAGAACACCTCGATGGCTCCACCACTCTATGGGGCACCGGAGATGGAAGGAGGGGCCAGCTTGGGCCTGAGTACCGTCACGGCGAATCAGATCCAGCGCCACGGATGATCTTTCACAAGCTCGTCCCAGTGCCGCCCTCAGCCCCGTGTGCATCCCCCGGGTACACGTATAAAGGCATCGCTGCAGCGTGGGAGACGACGTACATCGTGCTCTCGTGCCCCGGAAGTTCGGACGTGTTGTTATCCATGGGGTCGAATGATTTCGGGGCGTTGGGTGTCGGAGAGGGAACGGACGGGGATGGGTCGACTCCTAGCGAGCCGCGGATCGTCGATTTTGATCACATCTTTCCGGACGACTCTGGATGCCATACACAGTCCCGAACGATATGTGTACGATCTCTCCATGCCGGTCCACGCCATGTCGTCGCACAACTCGTCATTAAGAGTTCTGATAGGTCGTCCTCGTATTCTCAGACCGCCCTCGTTGGATGGGGTGCGTCCAGACACGGACAGCTTGGGCAGAATGGGGAGGTACGATTCATTTCTCGTCCTACTCCTCTGCCCATAAACATCCACGAGGACCCTATGGTCTCATGTGCGCTGGGAAATCAGCATACGGTCGTCTTACACGAATCGGGACGTATATCAGCCCTTGGGTCGAATAAACAGGGGCAGATCCCGTCATTCAAATCCCAAACCCGCATTTGCAGACTCGGGTGTACGTGGAACGGCACGTACATGCAGACGATCGATGGTGACAGACATGTCTTGATCTCGACTGGTAATAATGCCCAAGGGCAGCTGGGTCGAGGTTATACTGTGGAATCTACCTCTGCAGTTGACACGACTGTCAGCCTTCCCGTAGATCGTACCATATCTAGTTTCGTTTGCGGGAGCGAACACGTCCTAGTTACGATGTCCAACTCTTTACAAGAAGGCAACTCAGTTCTGGGATGGGGTTGGAACGAGCATGGAAACATGGGGCTGGGGTCTTTGGGTAACGTTACCATTCCAACGCAGCTGTGGCCAAGGGAAGATATAGAAGCGTATAACAAATACCCACAGAGGGTGATAGGGATTTGGGCAGGATGTGCTACGAGTTGGTTGCTCGTCGAATAAAAAGCTACTAAAGTTCGAGAAACACGGGTTCAGAGGCACCAATGCACGCTTACGATGAAATCGCGAGCTCGAAGGCTCCGTGAGTGGCGACTAGTTTGCGTCTTCGTCGAGTAGGCCCATATCCTGATGAATTTGTCGAATGGTGGTTCCTCTGATGGCAGCTAACTGCGAATGAGGGGTGAGTGTATGCGGCTGACATCTCTGACGTATAGTACCCTTCCGATGAGGATCTTTGCAAAGGAAAGTGTGAACATCAGTTCGGAACCGCGCGCAAAAGAGTCTATCTTAAACCTGTGTCGCATCCTTGGCTTCATTGTAACGATGAAGCAACTTGATATGTCGTGAAACTATCTCTTCGGCGTTCTCACTTGGCCTGAAAATGTGACCAGAATTGTCACATCGCATGCCCGAGTCGACGAGATGCGCATATACCCAAGTCTTTTCTGCAGCTCGTCTACTTCGGCCTGAAGCTTCGCGACATATTCCTGTTGTTTCTGAACAACAGACACGTCATGGTCGCTTCCACTCAATCAGAGTGTGCCATACCTTGGTGGATGTGCGTGCATACATTACGGACGTCGCTGACCGCTTGATGATGCTGGTACTCCGTGAGCAGCAAGTTGGCTCTTCCTAGATAATTGGAAACGTGCTTTGACAGCTATAAAGGGAGACAAGACCCTTTAAGCTTTGGAGGAGAAAGGATGAAGGAAAGCGGGATGTAATAACAGGGGTAAATGACACATTGGAATAAACTACACCAAACAGCTGGTGTTGGAAATTCCCCAGATCATAGCAGCTCTAAACCTCCACCCTTGATTTACCACTCGACATGGCTTGGAGGTGTTCAGGAAGAACCAACGCTGAACTCATCAGTAACCTTGCCAGGCATGGAATCCTTACAACGGATCGAGTTGCCGACGTATGTTTCGTTCATAGTGTTCATACCGCGTAGGGCGCGGCCCCTAACGCTACCGCAGGCGATGTCCAGTGTAGATCGCGCCAACTTTGTCCTCAAAAAATCGCAGGCCTATGAAGACATGCCTCAGTATGTCAAGTCCTTTCTCTGTCCTGTTAGCTGACAATCGGATGTGTATTCAGATCCATCGGTCATGGCGCAACCATATCTGCACCCCATATGGTACACCCAGTCCGTCTTTCTTTCGCGCAAACTGACTCGTCGTATACAGCATGCTCACGCCCTGGAAAATCTCCTTCCCTTTCTCCACCCTGGGGCAACCGTCCTTGATGTGGGAAGTGGTTCAGGCTACCTCTGTGCTGTCCTCCACCATCTGGTTTCACCGTCACAACCAGAGACTCCTCAGGGTAAAGTTGTCGGTATAGACCATATACCTGAGTTGGTTGAGTGGTCTAAAAGCAATTTGATCAACAATGGTCTGAGCCCTGCCTTGGACAAAGGTAGTATTCTTGTGGTAACCGGGGATGGAAGACAGGGTAAGCTATCACGGTCTGGTAGAGGTGGAGGTAACTCAGTTCACATGACTTTGTGCAGGTTATCTTGCCTCTGGTGAATGAACCCCGCTTATCTTATACTAATTAACTTAACTTTTGTACATAGGACCCTATGATGCTATCCACGTTGGCGCCGCATCTGAGAGGCTTCCTGAAACCCTTATCCACCAGCTCAAAGCACCTGGAAGAATGTTCATACCAGTTGGCACATACAATCAGGCCATCTGGCAGATCGAGAAAGATGCTAATGGCAAGGTGACAAAGAGAGAGCTTATGGATGTCATGGTTAGTGTCCATTACTATCCTCGTGCTTTTGATCTTGTTGAATTTGATGACTGATTTTCTTTCTTCTCGCAATAATCATGATCACATTTTTCTTGTTGATAAATCCATCATCTTGGTTTATCAATATATATCGTGTTTTCCATGCCACATTGAACAACCAACACGGTCCAATTGGCTTGACACATGGGCATTGAACTAGTATGTCCCTCTAACTGATGCAGAAAGCCAAAAGAGGGGACTATAAAGGGGGAGAGTGGATTCACCGGCGGCCAGGATTGGGATTGGGGTAGGCTAAGTGAAGTCAAGATGTGAGCAGTGTTCTTATATGTTTTGTCATCTTACTTGGAGGTTTCAATGTTTTAGTTTTTTGGTGACTGGGCGTAGCAGCGATAACTTTGACAATTTGGAGGACTATCCATACTTGATTCGTTGAATATCTTGGTTTACCCTGCGAAACTGTATCACTATGAACAACAAATGGGATTGTTTATGAAGTCGATAGGGCCGTCGAAGAAACAGCGGAGAGTCCGACTCCTATGAACTGAACATACACACAAAACTAATTAGTCGGACAAATAATGATTTATAAAGACGAACAGCAACAGGCCAACGAACACACCCAACGTAACAACAATAACATATGGACCAGGTCAATAGTAAAAGAACTACCTCCCCTTTTCAGGCTACTCTGACAGTGCGAGGCTACACTCTAGCCTTCTTGGCAACAGTTTTCTCTTCCTCCTCCCCATCTTCGTCACCATTGTCATCCCCCTCACCAAGCTCGTCAACGCCTCGTTTCGAACCTGCGGCAGCCGAGGAGAGGTCAATGGGGTTTTCCGCTGTCCCTTCTCCATCTTCCTGGTACTCGTCATACTCCTCGTCGTCTTCCTCGTCATCTTCCTCAGGCCGTGTCGCACCATTTTGCTACAATCAATCCTTTAATAAATGCTGCACGTCCGTAGAAGATTAAACAACGTACTTTGCTCAGAAGGAGAGCGGTAATCTGCAAAGGACTATAAGGGCGTCACTTTATAGGGAATAAGCACAACCCTACATTTTCTGGCCCGCCTTCACCCACCCCATCGTCACCGTCCTCGTCGTCGTCCTCCTCTTGCTCATAGCTATCACCGTCTTCCTCGCCCTACCACACCGGAGGGCAGAAGGAATAAACCGTCACGAGCTGGATGGAGAAGCGAGTAGCACAGTACCTCTATCTCATACACGTCGCTCTCTTCCCCCTCATCAATTTCTTCTTCTTCCCCCTCCCGGGCGATGGTAGGTTCAAGGGTGGGTTCAGCGGCCATTGTGCTCCGTTTTCCGAAAGGATGTAGCTGTAGAAGGGGATGGTCGTGGGTGAGAATGGTTAGCGCTGGGATTGGAGGGGTCCAACGGTGAACCGTTTAAGGACGGTGGTTAAACGGCCCGGAGGAAAGAAAATTGGCGGGAAAGCGCAAAGTCCCAAAAAAAAAGGTTGCTATGAACTCGACTCCTGGGACGTGTCCCAGTTTCAGTCAGTTCAGTCGTCTGACGCGGTATATCAACGTGACCCGAGCGAGGGAGTTTTAGGAATTAGATGTGAGCGTCTCTGATGTGGACGGGAAATCAAGCAAAAATAAGTGTCAGAATAACGGCAGTCAACAACGGAATTGACTTACAATCACGATTAGGTGGCGCTGGCGAATTGCGAGGACGAACGTTGGTTTTGGTGCCGGGATCTGCCATATGCATCCGAGTCTGATTTCTCGCTCAAACTGCGCACTGGCTAGGCGTCCCCATTTCTCAGATTCAGACAGGAGAGGGGGGTCTTACCTTGTATGGAAGGCGGTTGGGGGGTCGTCTCCCTCGGGGATTGCCGACAGTCCTGGGCAGGGTAAGAGTGTCTCAGGTTTCCTCAGGCTCATGAGTGCTGAGAGCTATCCTTTATATTTCGACCCAGGCACACCATTCACTCTTATATACGGGGGCTGCTCTCGCTTGGAGCACAAGTTCGCCATGAGGCATCATCGCCCAAACCCGGTTTCTGGGCGATTGTGCCATGATGGGTGGAGTAGGCGGTATCGGTTTTGAACCTTGTTGAACACGTTTTTTCATTGATACGAGTCACTAGTCAATCACCATGCACAGGAGAACTCAAGTACGCCCATGACAAAACGTCCTATGTTTCTCTGGCTCACTATTCATATCAGGACCTCATCGTGATTTTCTCTTGGTCTCGGATGCTGCACGCTTTAGTGGGACAGGTTCCTTGGCGGGATCGCATCGATTCTCTTTGGGTGAATGATTCAGATGCCCATAGTTGGTCCTAGGGTCAGGCTGGGGGATTTTTCCTTCGGGTATCCCCGGGTTCCAAGTTACCGAAGCGAGGTGGAAGCTCTTCTGGTTCTGGCGTGAGATGAGATTCGGACGCATGGAAGAGGTTTATATTCCAGGGGGCGTGTAAGCTCACTATGGGCGATGCAGTGTCGTTCAAACGCGGGCACAAAGCCACTGAAACCGCTGATTATCAGGTAGACTCATACGCGAGATATCTGAGCAACTGGACCGAGCATCCCCGTTATAACTACACGTTCGATCGCCCAACACAAGTTGCGTACTCGAACTAGCACGTACTGAAGTGGTCAAGTACCATTCCTTGATGTCACCTTGATTCGGTGTTCACCCCTGCAAGGATGTGGACTTCTGCACAATCTGGAAACGGCTGATATCTAAATCGGATGAGATCACAGTAATCGCGGTTCCAAGGGTTGGAGAAAACGGCAGCATCACGGTAACCTAGCGTGAAGTTGGCGTTTCTCACCGCGCAGCCTTCACCCACGGCAAGTGCAATGGTCGGGGTGAACCTAAATGTTGTGAGACCGCAGCGCTGGGGAGCTGCTTTGACGTCTCAGTACAGCCAATTTACTCTCAGGAGGGTTGGTAGCGTCGAATAAATGCAACAATAATAACTAACGCAGTGAAATTACGTTTTGGGAGACAAACGGAAAGCAGAACGTTCGACGAAGGGTTACGAGCCCCGAGCCTCGAATCTTCTCCGCCTTAACGACACCTCAACCACCTTCCTTTGCTTACTACCCGCTTCTCCGACGATATCGACGACAACGACGACACGCACTCGTCGTCGTTCGGCAGATCGCCCAGTTTAAACCGTCTTGCTATTTGTGGTCAACGAGGCACTACACAGCTAAGCCTCGAGGCAGGAAGAGAATTGATCACCATCTTTTTCCGCTGCTCGTGGCTTTCGCGCACGAACCGCACGTCCGCCAAAACTGACCATTCTGTCAATTCCGTATCAACTTCCGCTCTACCTAATTCATCGATCCAGCAGCGCCCTCTGTCCTTCCTTCTTTCTCCCCCCACGTAGCCCGCGACAAGTCCGGCACTCCCAGTGTCCCCGCGAGAATACAAGCCTTTTATCCCCCCATTTCGCATGCATAGTGCCTCCGCCACTCACCAACACGTCCATTTCTCGAAGAAAAGCTTCAGAACAGTTCTAGGCTTTGCTGCTTTCTCTTTCAAAAACGTGAATCCAATCCGTGGTCGTTCTTCCGTTGACACCTATCGTCCCCGTGAACCCTTGACTAGAGCTAGTGTCGATACCTCTCGAAGCTACCAACATAACCGCAAATCTAGAGCAGAACATTCAAGCATCACGGACCTCACTTTCTTCGAGTCACGCAACTCCTCTCCTCACAACGAACACGCCCCTCACAATAACTCCGTCCGCAGTGTGGGGAACCTAGACGCCGCTCCTTCTCGCCCCATGCGACGACCCCCAGTTCGCATCGATGCTCAGGAAGGTCCCTGGAGTATCAGCGTCGCAGAGACGCCGCGTGATGCCCGCTCATACTCTATTTACATAAAGAGTGAGTCGCATCGTTCTGTCCACCCTTCCCCCACACTGCTGGGGCCTACATGTACTTTCTACTTTCTTTTTGAGTTGCGTCGATGTCGCTTCCGAGCCCATCGGTACCCTGTGTATGCGTCGTCTTGATGTTCCTTGGCATCTTGATATGGGCATATGTATTCCGACATTCTCCTGCTGTTGCCTGTCGTCCTGCGGCCTCTTCCTGCATCATTGCTAACACCGCCGTTTCCTGTGCAGCGCCAACGCATAATATTACCCTTACACGCACAGCCACAGAGGTGGTCGAGCTGCATGCGAAACTCGAAGACTCTGATGGCGCATCCAAGCTCCCCAAGTTGCCAATTGACATCGCCTCTCTCCCCCAACAGCCTGCAAAGCGCAAATCCACGTTCCTGAATACCCTTTCGCGCCTTGCTTCGCCCTCGACAAATAAAGTCGGTCGTCAGATGTCCGTGCGGACTCCAAGCAGCCCCAACTTTGGATCCTCGACCGCAGATCAAATAGTCTCTCCCTCGCAAGAGATTGGCGACCCCTTCACAGCTCTCTCTCCATCGTCAGCTAGCCTCCTCTCCAACGGAAAATCTACCAATACCACGATGACCGCACTTGCCGCATACTTGACCACCGTTTCCAATGATCCGTCGCTCAGACATACCCGTGCCTGGAAACGCTTCGTTCATGTGCGCACCGATGATCTACAAAGTGTACGTGCCGAGAGGGCGATTAAGCACGTACGCTCCGACCTAGCTGCACATATTCGTTCAAAGGCAGATGTATCTGCACAACCCAGCTCGACCAACGTTAGCTCATCTAATCTCAGCGAGATGGTGGATGGTGTAGAGAGCATAAACGATACCGTTGAAGGGGAGGTTGTTTTGAATGACCTGAGTAGAAATGATCTTCGAGAAGAGGACATTAAAGAGGAAGGGGAAGACGTCGAGACAAATGCGCTCTCGTCGCAGCCCATCGCAGAGCAAGCGCAGACGATTGAGATAGAGAGATCCGACGATGGCTTTCCTGATGTTTCGCCAACTGACGATGCAAAGGCCACGCATATCGATACGGATGTCGTTACGAATGGGGCTGTTGAAGAGGAAACCACTCTACCTACCCCTGTTGCTGATGCCCCAGCATCGAGGATTCCTCGTTCGCATTCGGCCGATCCTGACAGGGCTAGCCGACTTTCGCGGGCGTATGCCTCATCGACGCTGCAGGATGGTACATCGTCCGCCACTGGTGACGAATCGTCGATATCTACCACCGCTCGTCATGGGCGCAAGAAGCGTTCTCAGTCGACAGACCCCAACCGCAAGAAAAAGGCGCAACGAAAGGTCGCCATTGACGACTTCGAGATGATGCGTGTCCTCGGGAAGGGTTGCGCGGGCAAGGTCCTCTTAGTGCGACATAAGATGAGCTCGGATTTGTATGCGCTCAAGGCTATCACCAAGCGTCACGTCTTGGCGCACCAAGAGCTCCAGCATACCTTAACCGAGCAGGCTGTCTTGAAGCGTATGGCAAAGGAATCCAAGGACCCGTTCGTGGTCAAGCTCTGGTGGAGTTTCCACGACAAGGAGAACTTGTTCTTGGTTATGGTAAATCAGCGCTCCTTTTATACTGTCACTGATTGCAGTACCACTGACTCCGTTCCTCTTCCGTTTCCATAGGACTTCCATCCAGGCGGTGATCTTGCCACGCAGCTTGCACGTTGGGGCAGGCTAGGCCGCGACCGCGCACGATTCTATGCCGCGGAGATTGTTGAGGGTGTGGAAGGCCTCCACATGGCCGGCGTCATTTACCGTGACCTCAAGCCAGAGAATATCCTGATAGGAGCTGATGGACATATTGTCCTGACGGACTTTGGCCTTTCGAAAGAGTTCCCCCGCCGAACATCGCCAACCACAGCACCACCTACACCTTCCGGATCTCGTGGAGAATTCTATCCCTCCCCAGGTAGTGAACCTGCTTCCCCGCCTTGGATGAAAGCCGAGAAGGGCCAAGACCTCTCCGCAGGTTGGCCAGGCCAGGGTGTCGTCCCGGCTGACACAACGATCACATTTTGCGGCACAGCAGAGTACCTCGCTCCTGAGGTAATACAGGGGCTGCCGTATAGCTATGAGGTCGATTGGTGGAGCTTTGGCACGATGCTCTATGAGATGTTGACAGGAATCGTACGTTGAGCGGCTGGTGCCTCGTTACGTTTTATGCGAGAAGGGGCTGACATCTATGCCGCAGACACCCTTCTGGGCGAATAATCATTCAGATATGTACGTCAGGGTATTGCAGGATGAATTGCAATTCCCTGAAGACAGGGCGATGGACCAAGATACGAAGAGTTTGATACGCGGCGTAAGCGAACGCCTGCCTTGTGGATGATCCCACGTATTTATATGCCTTTCATATAGCTGCTTCAACGAAATCCTGCATTGAGGATATGTGAACCACGGATCAAACGGCACCCATACTTCTCTATGATGTGGGTAGAAT
>JBBPUO010000198.1:5501-16129 GCA_038094755.1 Caloboletus firmus | reverse complement strand
ATAAGTGCTAGACGAATACGCAGATGGTGGATACGTACAGAGCAATGACGAGCAGAGTCCTAAGGCCCCTGATGTAACCTGAAAGAAAAGAAAGAGAGATGAACAACGAATACAGCTAGCAGTGGTGCGAATACCAACTCAATCTCGTATTCGTCGCTTGTTGTTGGTTGGTCTCTAGCGTGTATGGCCATTCCAAAGGAGTCGGGATGGACTGCCCTGCTCTGAGAGCGATAAGTGCCTGGGATGATGGGTTCAACATCAAGAAGTATATCATGTGCACCAAACACTACCTCGTCTATGGCTAATTGAAGTGGCAGAATGCGAGTCTCAAAATCACTCGTGTGACTATAGACGTTGACGTATATGAGACCCCCATCGGCGCTTATCGTATAGTCGATAGGAGTGGTGTCTGTGGGGGAGAGAGAGAGGTAGTTGAATGCAATGCCAGCATAACATTGTGAGATTAAATTAAAGTTCTGTGGACAGTTGGAAGGGATATCTGCGGGGCTGGCAATCTGTCTGACGGCGCTCAGTTGGTATTCATTAAACCCGCTAGTTATATGTGCCATAATGGCGCTCGCGGACGGATTCCCAGTGCCGTTCGTACCGTCGGCCCATATTAGAGCCAGAGAGCCGTCAAACTGCGTGGTGAAGTTGTAAATCGGAGCGGGAGTGCCCATGCCATACTGTAGCGACATTAGAAAATGATACGTTCGAGGGGACCGAACGCACGTTGTTGGGCTTTGCGAGGAATGTCTGAGCAACCGAAAGAAAGACTGCGAAAGATGTCAACAGGGCAGGGCCTCGGGCGAAAAAGGCAGAGTGGACACACTTCCATAAGCGATTGGGAGCAGGACGCAGCGCAACAAGTTGAGCTGTGTGACCTGTCAGTCATCCATCGATAGAGACCGGCTATGTAGACTCACGAGTTTGTGCTTGGATAGAACTATCCAATTCTTCCAGAGAAGCGCTGCAAACTGCCTGAGGAACAAACCCGGACCCATGCCGCGAGTGGATTGTCCTCGAGAATGGGGTTGTGGATGGAATTGCCTGGCAAGTTACAGGGCTATGCAGCGCAGGGAGACCCCGCTCAGGACGGTGAAAATGATTGGCATAATGAATCGTGTGGGATATATATCTTTAGTTGCCGCTGCGCAGACTCTTTGCGGTGCGAGACTAGCTCCTATTGGCTAGTTGTGCATGGCTTTCAAGCTGTAACGCCAGCATGTCGACGTGCACTCTACGACCGCCTGTCAGCATCCTCTCGTTTCAAACGTCGTTCGCCATCGTAGAGCACTCGAATTGGGCTTGACACCATACCTCCACCCTTCAACGGTATAGTCGACATCGGGACCTAAAGTACGCCGGCGCGAGAAGCCGACAAGTCGCACCGTGTCACTACTGCGGCACGCACCTTGAACATGTTGCAGGTGTCGGGCTACTAGTCAGCTTTTCCCCCGGCGCAGCTTCCCCTTGCTGTGATTAAACGAACCTGAGAGAATTCCCCGTTCCTGGCTGAGGCACAAAATTAATCGCTACCAACTCCGTCTCTCAGGAGGCATACTTATACTTGGCTCCGGCTGCCACAGATCCGACGGGTCTGACTCACTCGGACCAGCGGATGTCCATCGGGACACCCTCGCTTGAATTATCCCCTTCACTGACCATCGCGATGACAGTCATTCCTATCACGTCCTTTCCGCAATTCTTCGATATCGTACGTTATCGGAACCCAGCTTACAGCGCATCCTCATATCACGCCTAGATAAACAGCGACCAGGTCGTCTTTATCGACTTTTGGGCAGAGTGGTGCGGACCGTGTAAGGCGATCAAGCCCGTGTATGAGAGTCTATCCAACGACCATGCTGCCGTCGCAAAGTTCTACAGCGTTGATATAGACAAGCATGACGACATTAGTCAAGAGGTCCGCGTTACCAACGTACGTTCAGGTCCGTTGCAACCCATCGCACACTGACAATGCCCTCACAAAGGTTCCCACCATCATTGCTTTCAAGGATGGGGCCCCACTTGGGACGACAGTGGGTGCAGTACGGGAATCACTTTTTGTTCGCCTTCCCTTCGTGGCCATATGGTAATGGTGGATGTCTGATCTACTGTTTCGTTCTAGGCGTTCATCACAAAACATGCTCCTGTGAATTGAATTTCGCCTTGCCACACACTTGTAGTGATGCGCCAATACATGATGATACGATTACAATCAGAGTGCTGTTGGTATTATCAAAAATACGAATGAAAGTTTGACCGCATCCACTGGCCCACCTACGGTACAACCAAAGTCTCCTCGAACTCGACAGAGCTCTTGTCTTCCCAATCTCTCTTAAAGAAAGTCCTCCTGTTAGGTAGAACCCCGAGCTCCAGATAGTCCACCTCAAACGGCTCGATGAGCAACAACGCAAAATTCGACAGCGCCGTCGCCAAATTCCTCTTGTCTTCCTCGTTCTTCGCCTCGCCCAACTTGGGCAGCGTCGCTGGCCATCTCTTCATCTCCCCCTCCCCACCTTTGACCGGCGTACCCGGGACAGGTCTACACCACGTCGCCTTCATATGGCCACTCATTCGATCAAACACCTCCACCCGCTTCGCCTCCCAATCAAACCCCTCCTTCTCCAATTCCTCATACACAATCCCGATCCGCTTCGGATACGCTCCCCGATAATTCGGCTCGGGCACGATCGACACCCGTCCGAGGATCCGAAACTGCTCTACTGTGCTCGGCGTCCAGTACACAACCTCGGCGCGCGCCCCACCGTCACTAAGTTGGGTCACTTTGGGCATTCGCACGTCCGTCGTGGAGAGGACGAGTGGGAGGTTGGGGAGCGTGGATGCGGTGATGAAGGCACGCTGGAGGAGCGATCGGACGCGCGGCGTGCCTGACGATGCATCGAAGGTGGCGAGTTGCATGACTGTTATGATATGCGCGTGTCTATGTGATGAGCGACGAGGGGACCTAGGACAATCAGGAGTCGCTCAAGCTAGTGTACTGACCTGCACAGTCTTCTTTCTGCTCTTTCCGCTGAGCGTCGGCGAGAGCTTGATACCATCCTTTGCGTGTCATGTCTTTTTGCTGCTGCTTGAAAATGTGAAATATCGTCGTCGGTAGTGCGGTGAGCATGGATAAAGATCGTAGTTTGCGAACGAGCTTGCACTGGATTACCTCATACGAACCCCAACTTGAATGGAATGTATCTCCGGTCTGAATCACGGCCCCACTCATTGGCATTAGCTACCGTATCCATAACCTAAACAGATAAATAGAAAGGAGCGGCCAGCAACGTCCTGAAACAAGCGGCAAAGCAAGAAAGAAAGAAAAAAGAGCGTGCCTCAATTCAACCCCTCTAAACTTTCCCTGATCGCGCGCGCCCGTTGTTCCACCGCATCCAACACCTTGCCTATATTCGCCACCTCCGCCTGCACATCCCCCACCGGCACCGACGCCAACGGCACAGGCAACCCCCCACCCGCTCTCGCCCGCTCCGTCGCCAACTCTTCCCACACACCCGCAACCACACCTTGCAACCACCGCTCCTTCTCCTCCGCCCGCTTCATCTCCTTCCGCCTTCCCACCTCCTCCCGATTCCCAACCAACGCCAACGTCCACAGGTTACTCAATACCAGCGACACGATCACGAACCAAAGAATCGTCGTCGAGGAAGACTGTTCCCATGCTTCCTTGACGAGCTCAAGGGCCCCATTAGTGGATCGCACGGCAACGTTGTAGGCACCATCGAACGTGTCGTAGGCCCATTGCATACCACGCCGGTTTCGATCGCGTTCTCGCGCTTTGCGGGCTTCTTGAGCTGATATAGACAAGTCAGGACCTCCGATGACTTCGGCGAGCGGCGTGATGGGTTCGACTGGTGCAACCACGGTGGGATCGAGCCCTTCCGGAATGAACTCTGCCTGATGCTCTTGAATGTACATCCGCATCGCCTTGTCCAAATCAGAGTGATAGACCTTCTGCCCCTCAATCGCGGACCTTTCAATGAGACCTGGAAAGTAACGGGCTATTCAATATCAGGATAGATGAACGAAGACCGATAGATTACCCTTGATGAAACTCCTCCCAGTCCATTCCACTTGCGTCGTGACGATGACGCGAGTCGTGATGGGACTCGCCCACATGAGACATGTTCGGGTCTTGACTGCGAAAACGCCACCGCTCGGTACGTCCGGGGTTTTGGTACTCGTGAGCATCACCACATAATCCTCAAAGTCGCAATGCACAGCTTCGTCGTGAATCTCGCACTTGGTCTGTCTGGGACCAACGCTATTGTTGAGTGGCTTGATGTACGACATGTTGCGTTGGAGAAGCTTGGACCCTTGGCCGATGGGTGCCCAGTCCGATATTTGGAGATCTAAAACGAGAATAATTAAATAAGGAGTAGAGATTACGCCGAGGTGCGTACCGCTGAGCTTTTGATCCACCTTCATAAAATCTTTGATGAACCCGCTCGTAAACATGAGGTTATATATTTTATCAGGGGTGCCCGGCAAAACGGTCTCGAGTGCCGGTTCACTGAGGTGACCGCCATTCCTTGAGCATGCACAATGCGTCACTTTGTCGGTTCCTGGCACAACACACTCGGTCCCGCATCCTTCCGAGACACTTGTCGTTATAGAAACCATGTCTCGAGGAGACAGGTTACGACTGTCTGTCAGCTCGGGGGCGTCCGGTCGTGCAAGTCGCCAGATGTTCGCGATGACATCATAGGTCGTATCCCGAGAAAGCAAGGATGCGAACGTGTATTTGGCTTGACGGGTCGTAATCTGTATGGCATTCGGAATGACAAACGCAGTCATCTTCTTTTCCAGTGCAGTGATCTCATATATAGGAATTGACAACTATCGCAAAGTGGTTAGATTGTGATGCGCTTTAATTGAGCGTGGCACGTACGTCGGTGATCCAACCAAAAATATTGGCGTGGAAGCAAATATGATTTTCAGAGATATATAGCCGGCCTTGGATTAAAATCTCTCGTTGTAGCGCACAGCCATAATCTGAATGGGGATTCTGAGTCGAGCGCATCACAACAGAGATGTGTTTTACCTTCAATAAGGTAGTCTCCCTCGGGAATATTAGGAAAGAGTTCATGAAAGTCTGCGTTTCGCTTATTACTGGCAACAGCGAACCCGGTGACCGGGATGTCTTGATCGTTCAAGTCTGTCTCATCCGACGACGAACCTGATTCGTCCCCACTGGAAGCAAACGTATCTCCATCCGAGAAATCACTCCTGGTTAGTGACATGTTTGGAGAGCGCGTTTGAGCAGGTGAGCGCATCGATGCCGCTTGGTGTGTGTGTGTTTGGATAGAGTGCGACGAATCTCCCCCCGGTTTAATGCCATTCACAGAGAACGTTGACCTTGACGCGGAGAGAGGGGTAGAGAAAGGAGGCAAGGGTGGCACTTGAGGCGCGTGGGACATGGGTACTCCGGATGCTGCGCCACTACGACCAGACGGCCTGCGCCCGTTGTTCTTGCGCTTTTTTGAACTCGAACTCGTCGTAGAACGAACAGATTTAGCGTCACCGTCGCCCACCGCTCCGAGGAGCTCCTGTGACTGGGCTTTTCGGGATGCAAACGATGTGGAAGTTTCAACGACTGTATTCGGTACTGGGATGAAAGAGTCCTCGTGGCGACTAGCTTGGTGTTGGATGTCAATGACGCTGCGTGTGTCTAATGTACTTTGGTCAATGTTTAGGGGAGGCGGAGGCTGTGTCGCGCCGCGCATCGAACGCTTAGAAGGTTTTGTCTTGACGGGTTTGATAGGTGTTTGTAGCGAATGGGAGTGCGCACTTTGCTTGTCAACGAAGCCTTTGAGATTGCCCGTGGAGGAAGCAGGAGAGAGTTGACGAGGAGAACCACCAGGGGAACTGGCGGAATGTGACGAGACCCAGTCGGGAGTTTGGCTGGGGCGTCCAGGTGTGGGTGTAAGCTCCGTCTCGTCAATTTGTGTTATGTCACTCATCGGACGTGCAGCAAGCGACGCCTCATGCCTATTCCGTATATGCCGTTCGCCTTCTTGCGAGTGGACACGTCGGTGTCGTAGTGAAGCCTGGTGGACTTGTTCGATGGAGGGTCTGTGGCCACTGACATGCACAGAGAGGTCTGAGTCGGTGGGCCGAGGTGAAGGGGGGGTGACACCGATTTTTACGCTGCCAGAGGAATGGGATGAGGCGGCATCCCCATAAGGGGAGAGATGAGGAGAGGGAGGATGTGATATCATTGAATGAGGGTGAGCGGGCATCGATGTGGGTGGTGATGGTACATTTTGTTCGTCGTTCAAAGCACGCCCACTGGCAGTCGGAGTCTGTGGTGCCTGTGTGTTTCTGACAAACTTGGAAAAGATATTGGGCGGCATGGGCTAGAAGCGCCAGTCAGCGAGTTACTGACTGATCCCAGATCACCGACCTCTACTCAGGACGCCCGTCCGACCGTAATCCTCGTTGTCGATGTGTCTGAGACACTGAAATTATGCGGCTTGAGTGGGACCTGCCAGAACGAACATCAGACAGTTCGAATGAGACAAGCTGCGGTCGTATGAGCTTGATATTCCACCTCCCAAAAAGGGAATGCTTTCGTCCACTAACAAAACTCCGCATGCAGACAAATCCATCGTATCACTCCCCCGAGTCGCTTTCGAACGAATGGCCATCTTGATCGTCCCTCAGACTGGTAGGCTGAGTTATAAAGACCAATCTCCTTGGCTGAATCGGACGAGGAAAAGTCAGTGTGGTCCTGGGTATGATAACAGCAAGAATAAGCCGTGATCAGATCGAGCGGTTACGGGACCGAAGAATGTCGTGTGGCCCACGCACCAGCAACATCGGTTGTAAAATACTAATGATCTTCGTTGACGAAGACAGCTGCTGTATATCATTCCATCTTCGTCACATGAAAATGCTTCCGAGTCCGGCCTCGAAGTCTTCTTGCCTGGGTGGCTAAGATCTACCAAAGGGATGAGGTGAGGCGAGACTCGCAGTCTCATTCCTTCTACTTGAACTCCCCAACCAAACAAATGTTTTACAGTACTCGGCGCTGTCCCCAAGGAAGTACAGCGCTTTCCGGGTTACCCCAACGGCGTTGCTTCTTCCCCATAATGACATCGAACTCCGGCGCAGCAGGACCGGCAAGACCCAGTTGACACGTACGTGGGACTTGACGGTGTTCAATCGCCCCCTCGTGTCGCTTCGTCGTCGTTTTTCATATACCCTTTCTCTAGTCTAGGCTTTGGACTTGCTCGCGTCCTACCTTCTCCGTAAAACGTACCTCTGATGGCTCCAAATACTATTACTAATTCCGAGGAGTTCAACAGTATAGTGAGTCCCTAAGTCTTACCTGTCTCTCGAAACGACACTGACAAATGGCTGTCCCGTACTGCAGATCAACAACGGGCGAGTCGTCGTCATCGACTTTCACGGACAGTGGAGTGACTGCTCCCAGCTCTCGGGCCAACAGCTTTCAGACTTTTCAGAACCACTCAAGCGTCTTGGGGTAGATTTATATACTGTTAATGTCGATGAAACAGACGACGTCGTCCTTGAGGCCGATGTACGGGTGGTAAGTAATTGCAAAGGGGTTACAATTTTTATGGTATCTAATGGATTGTAAATTTGCTATGATGTTTAGGTGCCTACCTTTATGGTTTTCAAGGACGGAAACAGGGTTGGATATGGAGAGGGCGTTGGTGCGGGGAATCTCCATGTCAGTGAATCTTTGCAACTCCTGCGTGATGTAACTCTGAGCACGGTTACAGAAACTCATGGGATCACACATTGCTGGGTGGACAAGATTGAGTAGTCTGTCAAGTAAAAAAGTGAAATCGGCGTCACCAATGTAGCGCGTCCCAATGCAGCACGTGATAAAAATCAACCCCTGTCCCGACAAGAAAGTCATTGCTGAGTACGTCATTTATGGCACGGATAAGGCGTGGCGTTTAAAGAAAAAAAAGATTTCATGTATCTCCATTAGCATCTTCACCCATGTATACCCTCTTCTTCGTGGCGGCTCGAATATCATCGATCTGAGGAATACCTTGACGACGAAGGGGTCGGTGCACGAGAGATTCGCCAAAGATATCAGTGGACACGGCGAGAGGCCGGCCCATGAGAAAGCACCGGTGGGCATTGTGATAAAGTGCCTCAGGACACGGCTGCCTTCACCAGTAAACGTGGAGAGTGTGTCCCGAGAGCGTAGGGGGTCCACGCCATTCGTGACGCCGAAACACAAGTGCAAGGCGTTGTGGAGGGATCAGCAAGGAACGATTATTTGATCGAATATTGATGGGGAGAAACGTCCTAATATAGCGGGTGATATTCCAAATATGGAGTTATCCTTGTTAAAATGGTAAATTGAGTTTGTCCACGAGGACGTAGTTTAAACGGCTCGTCCGCGCCATCGCAGCGAGTTCGCTCGCTCACTCACTCACTTGCTGGTTCTCTCCTGCCAGGATTCATGCCTCTCCTTGGAGGTCTATTCCACAAACGAAACACCCATTCAAGACACACCTCCCCCGGTGGCCCATCCACCGCGACCGAATCCGTAGCGTCCTCGACTAGCAATAAAGACTCCACCGACGGTGACTATGTCCTCCCAGACAAGTCTCTCCCGACACCCTCACCCATATACAACTTGCCCGCAGCAGCTTCCTCTAGCAAGCTCAAGCTACCCTTCCGCCGCAAGGCATTCGCTCTTCCCCGGGCAAATCCCAAGGGCATCCCCCACCCAGCCGCGTCTCCCAACGATGCGCTATCTCCGTACATATCGAGTGTGACATCCGATTCTGGTCACGGCCTTCCTCCTCCTCCTCGCAAGTCGTCCCTATTTGCCGTCCACAATGAATCGCTCCAATCTGTTCATTCACTTCCTAACGAGTCATCCAGTCGTATTCATCCTGATACCCACAGTAGACTGTCTTCCTCTGACGTTTGTACCGAATCCCATTCGCCCGCTGCTGCTCAAGCACACAAAAAGTCCCCAGCCTTGTTCTCTTGGGCCAGAGAACGCACAAAATCTAAGCCACTGCCACCCACTTCTACCTCGCTACCTGTACCTTCGACCGGCCCTTCCGTCGACGACTCATCATCGTTCAATCTCAAGTCCTTTCGCCACGTTGGTGCAGACCCTCCCATTACTCCTCCCGAAAAGTCTCCTCAGTCTTTGTCAACTTCACTTCTCGCTCCGCCCCGCCCACGGTCAAGAGGCGATAGTGTCGCGTCGGATTCCTCCCAAAGGATTTCTGTTGCAGCATTCCGGGAGGCACAAGCTCGCACCCGTGCAAACTCTCCCATTCCCTCATTCCGCCCTCCATCCACTGTGGACACCCTCCGCGTAGATGGCAATGGCAGGAAGCGTGCATCGACCGTTTCTGTCGTTTCGGGCACCGGTCACCCACAGCCGAGCAAGGACGCTGTTGCACCGACGCCAAGCCTTCGGCCCGAATCTTCCGCTTTAGACACATCCTCGGATGATTCCGGATCCGAAGAAGATGAAGAGGTTGATAGCGATGGCGAACCCGTTCCGAAGCCTGACCGGAAACGGACAATAACACGCCGTGTCAATGGGACCCGTATGCCCTCCAACGCCGAGCATAACTCTGTACCTAGCCCTATCGATCAAATGTCACACACCCGACAAGATCATCCCAAGCTGTCCGGCACAACGCCGCCACTGACATATCAAACAAATCAAGCGCCATTTACTCGGCAACGAGCTTCTGTTTCGACGAGTGCGTTGACGCCTAACGGAGCGGCACGCAGGGCGTCAATCTTAACAGCAGCCAATTCACCCTCTAATTCACATGGTAAGGTACCATCCCCTTGTGTTAGAGTGTTTATAATGATTATTGTGCCCTTTAAACCTTATTTCCACCTATCTAGCACCGTCTAAGCACTCGTTGCACAAATCAAAATGTGACAGTAACGAGTCAACTGACTGTTCAGATACCGACTCCGAAGACATGCCTTTGTCCGATTTGGTCGCACCACGGCGTCCTGGGAGCTCGGCCTCTAATCAGTCTGGTAGTCGACCTCGGATGCCTGCGAAGCCGCTCATTGACATCAAATCTCTGGCTGGTGGGCCACCACTGCTGACCCCTATCTTGCGGCATGAGGACTCGGTCAGGAACTTTAATATGAAGGGCAAGGAACAAGACATTGAGAAAGATCAACCGTTTTCTATTCCCGCGGTACTTGCGCTCTCTTCGACTTCTCCCCCCATATCTCCATCTACGAGCAAGCAGAATTCTGACATGCCAGTGAACAAGCCTGCGTTTGCAACCCATTATCGTAGATCTAGCAGTGACGTGCCCGCTAAGGGGCTTGCCGACGATGAGGATCTTATGAATGCCATTCGGTTAGTCGGCGCTTTGGATAAAGACCCGGATCAACCTTCCGGGGTCCCCAAACCACCTGTCAAGTCACCGTTTGACCGCATTGTACCAACTCCCATCCGGGAACGTGAACCTCCCACATCGTTTACTGTGCTCTCCCGGCCTCCTCAAAGGCAAAGTATTGTTGAGACTTCGGGATCACTTCCATTGGTTTCGCAAACTCAGTTCAATGTCACCCCTCCCGCGCTTTCTTCGCAGCCTGGAATAGGCGCTCGACAA